>ML675620.1:73663418-73761380 GCA_007922155.1 Mesoclemmys tuberculata | reverse complement strand
CCCCCCCCGCCGAGCTCCGAGACAAGATCAGCAACCCCCTCGGGGCCCATTGCCCCCCCACCGAGCCCCCAGATCAGCCCAGCAAACCCCCCCAGGCTCATCACCTCACCCTGAGCCCCCAGATCAGCCTGGCCCCACATCATTGCCCAGCTCTCCCCCAGGTTTATTGCCCCCCCTCAAAGCCCCAGATCAGCCCAGCTCCACCCCCCCAAGCTCATTGCCCCTCCGCCGAGCCCTCAGATGAGCCCAGCTCCCCTCCGGGCTCATTATCCCCCCACCGAGCCCCCAGATCAACCCAGCAACTCCCCCCAGGCTCATCGCCCCCCCAACCCCCACTTCCCCCCGCTCATGCCAGGCTGGGGTCCAGAGTCATTAACTGTGACTAGAGTCTGTGCGTGAGAACGGAGAACCCCAAGGAGACAAAGGACCCGCAGCGCCCAGAGGCGAGTCCCCCCCACCCTGGCAGGGACGCAGAGCTCAGGCCGGGCACCGGGGCCGGTTCCGCCGCAGCCTGGCTGCAGGGAGCCCTGGCCACAGGAGGTGCACGCTGGCACCTGCGGTCGGGAGGGCTGCCTGGTCACGGCAGACGCAGGGCTGGCCCCCAGCAGGCATCTGGCTGGGCTGGACGCGTCCTGGAGAGCGCATAGGTCGCTGGTGCCCACAGACCAGCCTGGGAGCCATAAGAGGCCAGGGGCTCTCCTGTGCAGCATGGGGCCTGTGGGGCCGGACACAGTAACGGAGTCGCTCCCTGTGGGCTGGGCACAGGCAGGGCATAGCCCAGAGCCGGGGGGGTCCGTGAGCCCGGATCATGGCCCAGATCCCACTGCTCCCCCTAGGGGCATCGCCCCACACCCAACCATCCTGCCCAGGCCCTAACCAGCCCAAACCCCCTTCGGTTCTGCCCCCAGTAACTGCTGGCATCCACCCCAAGCCAGGCCCCCGCAGGCCACAGGGGCTGCAGGGAGGGGAGGGGGAGAGTCACAGGACACCCAGTGCTCACAGGGCTGTGCCCCCCCTCCCCGCGAGCTGGGCATGGCAGGGCGGAAAGCCGCCAATCACAGGGGTTTAGACCCCCGGCTGCACCCCACCCCACCCCCCGGGGTCCCTCCCTGCTCTAGCCTGGAGAGAGACACCAACTGGGAGCCAGCGCTGCTCCTCTGGGCCTGACCCCCCAGCCCTGCACTGCCCCCACCCCTGCCAGCTCTGCCTGTGCCCCTCACTCCTGACCCGCAGCCCCCCACACCCCAGCGCGCTCGCTGACATTCCTGCCTCGCTGGCAGGGGGAGGCGGCTGACGCCAGCATTGCCGCTGCCGGGGTTATTAGATCCGTTTGGATTCAGCAATTTCCACTCATTTCAAGCCTGATTCTGCAGCAATTTTCTGACCCACTGGAATGTTTTTGCTTCCAATAATATTCTCCCCCTCCCCCCCCGTTCTCCTGCATGCCTTCCCCCCAGCTCTGAAATCTCACCCAAGGCAGGAGCCGTGGGCACAGGGTCCCTCAAATTGGTCCCGGAGCTCAGCTACCGCTTGGACACCCGTTTGCACCTGCACCAGCAAACAAACCAGCCCAAAGCCCCCCCCCCCAGCCCCCCGGGCAGCCCAGGCACCCCAACCCCCCCCCCCCCCCCCCCCCGCCCCCCCCTGGCGCAGCAGCCCCCACCCCTCCCCCCCACCCCCCAGCTGTGCCCTGGCACAGCAGCACCCACCACCCACACGAGCCCTGCAGCGCATGAGCAGCTGCCAGCCGCAGCAGGGACGCAGGGGCTAAGGAACCCTCCAGCCCTGCTCCCCACGCCAGGTGCCCGTCTCCGGCTGGCCCCCAAATCCAGCCAAAGCACCAACGCGCGCCTGCTCTGGGGAGAGACCGACCCACAGGGATTAACGTCCACCTGGCCAGCGCTGCGGGGGCAGCACAGGATGAGCCCTCGAGGGGCAGAGCCCTGGGGCACTGCAGGAAGTGGCCCGGTTACCTAGGACTCACTCGTGCCCTCCCCCATGGTGGCTGTGCCATGGGGACGGAGAGCGTGGCGGGTACCCCCACCAGCTGCCTGTGGTGGGACCGGTCCCATGGCAGAGCACAGCTCTCCCTGGGAAGGAGACTCAGCCCAGCACGTTCATGCCAGGGACACGGCCAGGGACGCGCTGCCATCACCAGCCAAGCACGTTCTCCCAGCAGGGCCTGAAACCCCACGCCAGGCGAGCACGCCCGCAGCTCTTCCAGCTGCCCGGAGCCTCCAAGGCGCCTGGCTCTGTCTCAGCTCCCACATTCCCAGGTTGTGTGAGCGGGATGCGCAGGAGAGCACCGAGCACGCCCCGAGGGAAGCACCGCACCGGCCTGCGAGGGACTGTTCCAGCCAGTCTGGCCCACCCAGCAAAACCCCCCCGCTCTGTGCCACACTGACAGCCTGGCACAGAGCGGGGATCCAGGTGGGGAATCGTTACCCAGAGCTCTCGGGGCTTGCTGTGGCTGACCACGGGCTGCTGACATGTTCATCTACACCAGGCGCCTCAAAGACCACGAGACGCACAGCAAAGCGCGGCTCCCCTGAGCACTGCAAGCAGCCAGAGAGAAAATCCGGCCTGACCGAACTCAGCAACCCGCTGACACGGAGAAAAACGGCTCCATGGCCAGCTCAGAGCCAGGCTGGGGACACGGGGATGGCCGGGGAGGAGCAGAACATGGGGAATTTTACTTCAGCACCATCTGCAGCCAACAACCCGCCCTGGGAGCAGCCTGCGGGCACCGGGGGACACTGCTAGGACACCGCTCACCACGTGACCCAGTCCAGCCGAGCTAAGCCTGGCAGCCCCACAGCAGGCGCGTCGCAGGCGAGACCAGGGGCTGGCCAGGCCACTGCACCGAGGTGCCCAGAGAGGGCGGGAACAAACTGCCCATCCTGGAAAGCTGCCGCTGGCCACGAAGTCCAGCTGCCTCTGCACCACCAGAAGAGCCCCGCGCGCCGCTCAGAGACACCCGTTCCGGCTGCAGGCAAACACTCCAGTCAGGAAAGGCCAGCGGGGGAAACTGAGTCACCACGGTCGAAGCCGAGTGACAACTCTGGACTCCTGATGCCCAGCCCCGTGCTCACCCCTGCTGCATGCATGGCTCGGGGCTGGGCCAGGGGGCCATCAGGTCAGAGAAGCGCCACAGCTCGGCTCACCAGCAGCCCCTGGGCACGTGACTGCCTGTCCAGCTCCGCTCATGGGAGGGCACATTGGGGGCTGGGGGGAAATGTGAACCTGAGCCCCCCATCCCGCAGACAGCTACCATGGAGATGAGTGTTTGAGACGGGGGGGACATACGTCCTTACCCCCCGGGCACCCCTCCTGCCCCGACATGGCTGTTTCTTCACCTGTGAGGGCCAGGCCTAGCCGGTCCCTTCTCACCAGGCCAGTCCCCTCTGGGCTCAGCTCCAAACAGGAACAGTTTATTCCCCATTCCTGCCCCCCAACCTGGCTCGGGGCTCCCCCACCCAGGGATCAACAGCAGCGTCAACCCTGCTTCTGCGGCTCCACGCCCTGCCGCAGTGCCCAGAGCCCCCGGCCCCCCACAGGCCCTGCCTGGCCAGATGCCCCCACCCCAGCTCCACAGCCAGAGGCGATGGGTCAATCCCCGAGGTGAGCGGCTTCCCTCACCCTGCAGGATGGGCTGAGCCCTATGACGGGGGCGGAGAGGGCCCTAGCTGTAGGCTCCGCGAGGCTGGGGGGCTGCTCTAGGTCCAGCCTCTCCCTGAGCTGCAGCCCCCTGACCCCAGAGCCGCCCCTACTGAGCAGGGGGCAAGCCAGCACGTTACTGGTAGGCTCCCATCAGGGAGGGCAAGGGGGGGAATCAGTGTAGTGGGGAGCCCTGCCTTGCCTGACACACCCATCCTGGAGCAGAGGCCATCACAAACCTCTGTCGCTCAGTGAAAGGGGAGTGACAGCCTCAGTGCCAACCTAGAGGTTTGGTGTGGGGCAGAGAGTGACCAGGCTGGCCTGGAGGAGATGAAGGAGGGGCCCTGTTAAGACGCGGGAAGGCAAGTGGCACGTTTTTGGCTACCTCCCTCATATTGCGCAGCCTGTGGAACTCACTGCCACAAGATTTCATTGTCCCCAGGGCTCGGGGTGATTATGTCAGACAGGCTGTCTGCTCGCACTGCCTTCTGCCGGCTGCTGGTGAAAGGGGCCCGGTCTCTCTGTGCCAGCTTCAGTGCCTGGAAAGGAGGGCAGGTCTGCAGCGTCACAGCCCATGGGCTGGCCCAGCCCGGCTGGCGCGGGCGCGGCTGTCGACAGGGCGTGAGGCTCTGTGACTGGGAGGTGCTGAGTGGGGAGGGCTCTGGCACCCGGCCGGAGGAGCCTGCACTCCCCAAAGGGTTAACAAGCAATTTCCTCTGCTGACAGCTCGGAGCCGTTCCCTGCCGGCTGCGGGGGGGGGGCACGAGGGGGAGCAGCAGCGAGATAAAAAGGCAGCAGAGCTGGCACCGCAGGCTTAATCCCAGCGTTTAATCTGCTGGGGCAGCGCGGGCGCCTTATCGCGCCGTCCTTCTGCTGCTTCCATCTCATTACTGCTGCCGGCAGCGCGGCCGCTCTGCCAGCGAAGCGAGCCGCCGAGCGCGCCGGGGGCAGCGCGGCCTACCAGGGCTGGAGTCGCCCCCCCACTCGCTCACCTGGCAGCATGTCTGTGCTGCGCACATACGGGGCAGGGCAGGACTGGGCACACTCGCTCGCGTGCACACGGACACACACACACAGACACCCGCGTGTTGTCTGTGGTGCTTTGCTGTTCGGTGAGGCTGTGTCCCGGCTCAGTCCGTGCAGCCAGCCAGCCCTTGGGGTGCTCGGTGTGACAGGGACCCATCTGCAAAGCGGCCCCAGGGTTGCCGGGCCTGGGCCGCAGCCTCCACAGGGCATGTGTCCACTCGCTGCACTTGGCCCGGCTACTCGCTGCCTCCCTCCCTTCTCAGCCAGGCCCCAGTGGGCACCTGGGTCCAGCCCGGGGGGGCGGGGACCTGGCTATGTCCTGGGCACAGGTTGCCCGTCTGGAACAGCCACTGGAGATGGCGCTGCTGCCTGAGTGGCCCATCCTGCCCAGGAGTGCCCAGGGAGAAGGCTGACGGCAGGCGCAGAGAGCCACATCCCCCGGGTCCAAGCACCACGCCAACAGCGCTTCCCCTCCCCGCGCCTGCCGAGCAGCCTGGAGGAGCAGGTGGAGACACGTCTCCAGCGCAGCTCAGGACCGAGCAACTCGGCTGGCGTCAACAGGGCCGCTGCGGGCACCCTCTGGGAACTGGCCACAGGGCTGCAGGTAGCCATCAGTCCCGCTGCCCCAAGGGGCTCCTGGCCACATCGTGGTGCCAGGGGCCATCTAGCATGTGCCGGGGCGCAGTGGCTCAGACTGGCTTGTCTTGTCAGGGCCTGTTCACCCCAGCGCTGTCCACGTGCACTGAGCGGCTCGGGGGCGGCGGGAGCAGAGCAGCAGGCAGGAGGGGTGAGGGGAGACGGGGGGACCAGAAATGCTGTGCTGGCAAAGGGAGCAGCCATGTGGGGTGAGCTGGCAGCACCCCGGGGCCATTAGCGCAGCGGCTGGCAGCGGCTGCCCATCTGCGCGGGGAGAGATTCGCTGACAGCGCGTTGGCAGCTCGGCTCCCGTCACAGCCTGGTGGCTTTATGGGGCATCCCATGGGGAGCAGCTCCGAGCCGGGATGTGTGGGAATGCAGCCCAGTTGCCCCCAGGGGGAGCTGGGGCTCTCGGCTCTGAGCCATGCTCTTTCCCTGGGGGAGGGACAGGCTGGAAGGGCCACCCCAGTGGTGCCCCATTCAGCTCCTACGTGTCAGCACGGGAGAGAGGGGGCAGAGCCAGCCCTCGGCCAAGGGCGTTACGAGGGGGCCGAGGCAGGGAGGGTCACAGGCCCTGGCTCGCTGCCCACCGTAGGGTGAGGAGGGCCACCCGGATGAACCCTTTGCATCGCTACGGAGGGGAGTCCTGTGGCAGTTCCCAGCGAGGCCCACCTGAGCAGGTGCCCCAATACCACGGTGAGTGGCACGGTGCAAAAACCCACCCAGAAGCAATGGGCCAGTTGGGAACTGCCCCAGGGCTTGGCTGGGCCCTGGCCTGGGTGGGCCACCTGGGTGGCAGGGTGAGGTGGAGCTACCGGTGGGGGGACGGTGGGACCCCAAACACCGGCCCGCTTCCCCCCAGCTGCTGGAGCTCGGGTGATTTCCCTGGCGCTGGGGGGAGCAGCCAAGAGGCCGCAGGGCCGCCTGGTATGGCAGAGCCAGACGGGGAGGGGATTGGACCCATGCACTGCAGGAGCTTTCACCGCAGGCCAAGCCGAACCCTGGCACCCTGCAGCCCGGCGGGGCTCCCCAGGGAAGTCCCCCAGCACCCCTCTGACACCAGGACAGCTCCAGCAGGGGCTGAGGGGCATGGGCAGAGGTGGAGGGAGCGGGGGCTGGGCTCCCAGGGCTCGGCTCTGGGCTCCTCACGTGCGGAGCAGTCGGGGTTTGCCCTCGCCACGGAGAATTTCATCCCGTGTGTCAGAGCCCAGGCAGCAGGCAGGTTGAGCCACACAGGGCAGGCTCTCACCGGTGGGGGCGGGGGAGGCTCTCGGTGCCAGCGTGGGTAGTGTGGGGGCCCTGGCAGTGCAGCGGGCGAGCACAGCCCCGCGGGAAGGGGCTTGGTAATAACCAGGCTCTGCTAGCGGCGATCAGGAGCCACGCGCCGTGGCTTTGTGATTGCCAATTTGCACGGTGAAAGGCTGGGCCCCGGGCCAGGCTGGCGCCGCTCATGCACTGCTCTCCTGGCTGATGAATCGTTTCTGGGGCGTGTGACTGGTGAGACCTTCGCCGTGGCGCTAGAGCAAGGGGCACACATGAGGGGTCGGTGTTCCCAGGCCCGGGGCACCAGGGCTGGCAGGAAAGTGAAGCCGCAGGGCCCAGGCGGGGTGGGACTAGTGCCAATGGGGAGTCTTTGTCACTAGTCTTTTCACCACAAATTGTGGGGCAGTGACTGGGTCTGTGTTGGCAGGGGTGAGGGTCTGGGGCCTGTGGGTGCAGGCGTCACACTAGCCCACGATGGTCCCTTCCGGCCTTAACGTCTGTGTCTCTGTGTGTCCTGCCGGCAGGCCCTTTGCACGGCTGGCCGGGATGGGGCAGAGGGCAGGTGACGTCGTTCCCAAGACTGTGCCCTCCCACCTAGCCCCATGCATCTCAGGCAGGCACAGCCTACTCCCCCCCATGCTGGCCCCTAGCTGGCCCACCCTGGAGCCACATCCCCACTGTCAGCACCTCCCCAGTGCTTGCCGCCAGCCCAACTCCCTCCCCGACGTATCTCCCAGCTCTGCCCAGACGGTCTCTGCGGGCGGCCGGTTTCTCCCGGAGCCAGGCTCTGGCAGGCGCGTTATCAGGCTGGGGAGTTAATTAAGGCCACGTCAGGCGATAAGGAAGCGATGTCGGAGCAGCGGCGCGGTGCTGGGGGGGCTTGAAAACTCCCTTTGAAAAGCATCGTGCTGCGATACGATCAACTGCGTGCGTGGGGCTGGCGCGGCTGGGCCCAGGGCTCCAGGCACGGCCTTTCTGCAGAGCACCCACCAGGGCTGGGTCAAGCCACCCTCATGCCCAGGGCTGCCCCCAGCCTGCATTCAGCCCTGACAGGCTGGCACAGCCGGGCCCTGCTCCCACTCGCCACGCAGCCCAGGAGAACTGTGGCCCACGCTCTGCCAGCCCAGTGGCGGGCGCAGGGCTGCGAGAGGGGCTGGGACATGAAGACCCGACTTCCCCCTGCTGCTGCGGAGCTAGCGGTGAAGGCAAAGGAATCCCCTTGCGCCAGGACCCACCAGTCACGCATGCCACCAGCTGAGACAAAAGCTCGTCGTGCTGCCGGCCCGGGCTGGCCAGGCTTCCGCCAGGCCGTTCTGCAGCACCTGCTGCCCAGCTGCCCCTCCCCATGGCCAGCGATGGACCCAGCCCCCCGGCCCGACGGGCAGGGACGGAATCACTCGGCGTTCGCCCGACCGACGGGACGTGCAGCAACCCCTGCCCGTGATCAGTGCACCACGGGGGCTGATCTCTGGTTACCGGAGGGGGCGCGGCACATGGCCGTGCGTGCCTCCAGCCAAAGCTCTGTGTCTCCCTCTCCATGCCAGCGCCCGCCACCTCCCCGGCAAATAGCCACCAACCCAGTGCCACGGCCACCAGCGGGCACCTCCCAGCAGGAGAGGGCAGGGTCTGGGCAGCAGCAGCTCCAGGGTGAGTGGCAGGGGCAGGGGAGTTGCTGCAGGAACAGAGGCGCTTTGCACAGGGACCCATCACCCCTCCTCCGGGAGCCACAGCAGCCGCGGGCCAGCTGGTGCCAGACAGCCGGGAGATCACTAGCATGTCCCGGCCAGATGTGCAGCAGCCCGAGCCCCCGCAGCGATACCTGTGCCGCGTGCGAATCCAGCCGTTCCGTGCCCTCCCCGGGAGCAGTGACCGATGCTGGTGCCGACCCTGCTCTCCTCCCCAGCAGGTACAGGAGCAGCGAGGCATGCGGCCACCACGCACACACTCTGCTGCCCTCTCCCCTGGCCAGGGACCCTCCTCGCCGCAGCACAGCCAGCACAGGGAGCAGGGGCCAGCGCTAGCCCCATGGGGCAGTGCAGACAACAAGGGGCTTCCTGGCCACCCCCAGGGTGGGAGCAAGTCGCTCCCCTGCCCGAGGAGATGGGGCGGCTACCACCGAGTCAGACACTTTACAGACGTTTGTTACATCAACACTATTACCTTTATCAACCAAACCTGTAACCTGAACAAAAAGAGATACCGCGTTAGTCTGACAGGATCCTTTCCCATAAATTGGGGTTAATTTGCATTAATTGCATTCCCCTCTTTTAGTTCTTTTCTGAGTCTGCACCACCTGTTCCATGATCATGCTCGGAACAGTCGTCAGGCTGGCAGACCTATAATTACCCAGCTCATCCCGTTCACACGTTTTAAATATTGACAGAACAGCAGCTTTCTGCTAGTCCCCTGAAAACTCCCCAGCTTCCAAAACTTATTGAAAATCAACATTAATGGGCCAGTGAGCACCTCAGCCAGCTCCTTTAAAACTCTTGGATGTAAGTTATCTGGACCTGCTTGCCAAGCTGTCTGGAGTGGCTCACAACTGTGAGCACCAACCTCAGGGCAGATTGCTAAAACACAGGGCCCGAAGCCCAAACTGAATGTGAGTTCTAGCCTTGGACTTCACCAACCAAGTATCAAACGTGATTGCCTCACGCACTATAACAGCCTTAACATGGTGTCCTCAGGAGCTCCGATCTCTCTCAGGTGAGCCTGCCTCATGACACATCATCCCTTACACCCCAAATCACTCCCCGGTTACTGTCCCAAAAAAACAGTCACTTACACCACGTCCACTGCACCTCAGATCTCAAACCCATCCTATAATAACTTCTCTCAGGATTCATTAACTAAGAAAAGAAAGGAGAGAGCTATTTACCAGGTTAAAGCAGGTAACGTACATGCAGAGATGAGTTCCAGTCACAGGGTCCAAAAGGAGATAGAAGCTGCACTAATACGCAAGCTCTCTAAGGCCTGGTCTACACAGGCCACAGATTTCGGCAGCGGTCGATGGGAGATACACAAGCTATGTACAGTAACCTGCGTATCTCCCATTGACCTCCTAATGCCTACTTACCGCAGCATCTCCACTGTGCTGCGCCGACAGGAGACGCCCTCCCACGACACAGCACTGCATTACTTGCCAGGGTGGATTTACGGAGTCGACTTCTGGATTCGAATGAGCGAGTCTTTAATGCCGCTCAGTCAAACCTGCAAAATCAATCCTGCAGGGCCAACTGTGTTGCCAGCAGTGTAGACATAGCCTAAGACCTCCAGAGCTAACCCAGGCCAAGCAGCTGGGGATCCCTTGCTTATGCTTGGAAATCTTTGCCCCTCAGAGTTTCAGCAACGGAAAGTTCCTCCTTGCAGGCGTTGCTGGAGCCGTCGGCGTAACTAAGAGCATGAACCAGAGCTGGCCTGGCTGTGGCAGAACAATAACATGCCAGGTGCTGGCTAACACCAAAGCAGTCCACTCCTGGCCAGAGAGGAAGGCACCCAACACACAGATCTCTCAAGTAACGACATCACGGCATTGCTTCGAGACAGCACAGGGACACGCTGCCCCCTTGTAAGATAAGGAAGAGGTGACAGGATAATGGATGAGGATGTTTTGTTCCAACTAGCAGGTACAAGATACAAGGGTGGTAACTAACAACAGCTGCCAAGTGATACGCAACTTGTTCATGTCAATGTATAAACAGAGAAGTCATTGGAAGGGCACCTTTGGCTGGCTGAGGGGACAGTCCCTGGAGCACTGCCCTTGTCACGTGTGTTTGTGTCCCTGTCACCCATAAGACAGGGCGCAAGGACCATGCTTTGGGGACAATAAACCTGGCTGAGCGCCTTGGCCCACAAACCAGGCCAGTGGCCTTCTGTACAAGTGACGTCGAGGTTGGGTGACCCCCGCTGCACTCACTGCTAGTGGGGCACCAAGCCCAGTTGTGCCAGCGGCACTGACCACACAGCAGCACTAGAAACGTCCGTGGCACGACCACCATGTCCTGTCGCAGGTTGTGCTCCCTTCCCCCAGAGTGCAAGCTGCTGGGACGAGTCCCCAGCCCGTCACCGGCCTCACCGGGGGAGGGGAGGACCCACGCAGTCGTTGTTCTTGGATAGTTCACAGTGGCTCCCTTGGGTTCAACAGACCTTCTTGTGGGCAGGCCCCAGTATTGCCCAGGAGTCCCTGCTCCTGGCTGTCTGCTGATGCCCACATTCAGCGAGGATCGTTAGTAAACACATCACAGGACGTGTTCCCTGGGCCAGCTGTTACCAGTGAGACTGATACACGTAGCATCCACCCAGCATTGCAGCTGGTCAGAAACGCTGAACGCATTCCTGTCGACCTGCACTCACCCCAGATCTCCCGCACCACGGGCATCCGTGGCTAGTGGGGCCTGAGCACCTGATCTGCCAACATCACACCCTGATTTAAAAGGGCTCCTCTTTGCCGTGTCGCTCTGACACCTGTGGAGATGCCAGTGGGACGCCAGCGTGGCATCGCCACTGAACTTCGCGACACCACCACCCGGTTTTTCCCCAAGCGCAGGAGAAACACTCGGGAGATCCTGCCTGGGGTGCTGGTCACGACGCAGCCGTGCGCGGAGGGGCACAGGGGCAGCCAGCAGAGCTCACCCGCTGCCCTACACTCTGTGACTGGGGCAGTGTGTGGGGCAGAGGGCTACCTGGATCTGTCTGACCCCTTGCTGAATGTGTGTGTGGGGTGGGAGGGGCCCTCCATTCTCCTCCAGCTTGCTAGGAACATCCCTTCCTCCCAGACGGGACCCAGCCCCCTCCCGGGGGCTGGGTCCCTCCAGCCTGCTTTCCTGGATCATGGTGTCTGACACTGACCAGGCAGATGCTGCCCAGGCTCCAGCTGGCGGAGAAGCCCCACAGCTCGGACCCATGCCAAGACCACACTGCTGGCTCCCAGCCAGCTGGGAAGGCCACTTGTAGACCCAGGTCCCAATTCTCAAAGCTATCAATGGGTCAAGCCCCAGCTCCATCAAAGCCCAACTTTGGCTCTGTGACCTGCCCGACAGCTGCGCTGCTCTGGGCCCACGTGGGTCACCACAGCTGGACTGGCCAGGAGAGCAAGGCACCCATGCCTGGGCACGGGGCCGGCTATGGGACCAGACCCTAGAGGAGATGAGATGGATCCAGAGCCCTGAGCAAGCACTGCAAAACCTTCCTCTTCAGAAAGATCCCAGCATAAGGACACGCAGAAAGACACCCCCTTCTTCCCAGCCCCATACCCCAGTCCTGCCACCCATCTCCCCAGCCCCAGCCTCCCCTTCCTCCCCGATACCCCTCCGTCTCTCTTCCTCTCCGCCCAGCAGAGCTGCCAGGGGAAACGCCTGTCTGCCCAGCTCTCGGCAGAGCACAGCGGGTGTGACGCAGAAAGCACAGGAGGGGGATGGCAGCCAGGGGCAGCCGGCACCGGACCCTGCCCCTGCTGGGACGGGACAGCTCACTGCACACCCTTGGCAGCCACCTGCGCTGCTGGCTCCCAGGCTGGGCAGTCACTGGCAGGAGCAGTGAACGCAGAGCTGGGGATTTTCCCACACACAGCCCCTGCAGGGAGTCGGCCCCAGCCCTGGGAGAGTTTCGCACTGGGGGCTCGCTCCCGTGCGCTTCCCATGTAGCCAGGTCAGGGCTCAGCCCCAGCACAGCCCACGAGTGGGCCCAGGCATTGCCCAGAGAGGGGGCAGCACATGCCTGGACTAGGGACTAGATGTGCACAACCCCCTCTGGTGCAGGACACATTGGAGATAGGGCCAGGACGCCCCGCCACAGCTCTGCCGGTGCCCCTTCACCTGAAACCACGCCCCTTATCCAGCCTGACCCTCTCCTGAGACGAGGCTGGTACTGGCCCAAGCTCGCTGACTCCAGCCCCTCCTTGCGGCCCATGCCCGGCGTTTGGCGTCGCCCCAGCATCGTTATGGGGAATGGGGACAGGGAGATGCTGTTTTAAACAACTATTGTTTTTTCCACTTGACTGGCTGCAAACCCGTTAATTTTTTTTAGTGCATGAGAAGTGTAGACGGCAGCTGCCTGGGAAATGAGTCGCCGAGCTAGTGAGCGAGCGAGCGGCGGGGTCCTGGCTGGCGTGCCGCTCTCACTCAGGCTCATCGCAAGCACTGCCTTCTATAAATAAAGGCCCATATCTCAGCAATGGCAGAACAGCCGCGCTTTATGCCGCCGTCTGACATAAAACCGTCTCCCTTTATGGGCTGCAAACCATTTGCGTCATTTAGTGCAGCTCCGTAAACCTTCTGTTCCCCCCGCACCGCCGTGGGGCCAACCGCGGCACAGGACAGCCCCTGCCGCGCTACCCAGCGTCTGCCCAGGGACGCTGCAGGCCCCGCCAATGGCTTCCCCGACCCCCAGACGAGAGATGGCTGCATCTTGGCACCCTGCTCCAGCACCGGTCCCCCCCCCGCGCACAGTTCCCCCCCATCGGCAACAGCACTGCTGCGTCCCTCGCTGTACTACAGCTGTCGGGCCCATCAGGCACTGAGATTCGCCTGAATCCCCCTACACGCACACCCTACGCGTCACCCCCAGCTCCCCTGGATCCCCGGCCCAGGCCCGCTAGCAGACAGCACGGCAGCCAGGCCCTCCAGCACAGCCACAGCTGGGTCCTCTGCTCCCGCAGGGCCGCGCCACGCCGCCGCACGGGGGGCTGGGGCAGTGCTGGCCATGGCTGCGCTTGGGGGGCATCCAGCCCCAGGTTCTCTGGGACCCCATCAGGAAAAGCCAAAGGGATCTGCCCCCACCCCCAGTGCCAGGGAATCACCAGTTCCTTGGGCAGGGCCCCTGCAGTACATGCCCCAGGCCCCCCCCCCCCGGGGTCTGTAAGGCACCTTCCCACAGCGTCCCGAGTGCGAGGGATGCAGCCATGCCTGCCCGAGCCTGCAGCGAGCTTGCAGGAATGGCCACCCCTGCCCCGCAACATCACTGGGTGATAACTCTGGAGCCTAAGGATGACGCCAGACACACCTGTATTAACTGTGGTGCTGGGCTGTTTCACAGCTGGGAAGCGGAAATGGGAGTGATGGAGTGGGAATTTTTTGCACCATTTGCCTGAAGCCTATGTGTGCCTCAGTTTCCCCGTGTGCAGCAGGGTTACCTGCGGGTGGGAAGGTTGTTTGCTCTCCTTGAGGCTCAGGTGTGGGTGGTTCTCAGCTCTCTGGGGTTTGGCCCCATGTCACAGAAGCTCTTGAGATGACCAGGGCAAATCCAGTCACCGGGATTCTGACACCCAGCAACCAAGGGCCAGGGGTGCCCCACCTCGGCAGAAGGCCACGCCAGGTTTGCCCCGCTCGGGATGGAGGGAGTTAAGTGTGGGCCGTGTGGAGCCATTGGGGCACCTGACCTGGGACAAAGGGCAGCCGGGGCTTTGGGCTCTGTGCTGAGCAGGTTGGAGCCGCTGTAACTTGCTGTTCCCCGGCCAGCCCCGTGCTGGGCCCAGCGACTAATCCCCCGCCCGGCTGCATGTCCCTGCAGACACTGGGACAGGACACGTCTCCCTCAGGGTCTGTGTCCCTGGGACTCGCTGACTGGAGCTCAAGGGGTGCAGCTGGGGGGGGGGAGGCCCAGGTGTCCGGTCTAAGGTGTGGAAGCCGTGGGGCTTCCGTTGGAGGGAGAGCGAGACCCCTCGGGGCCTGGCCCACAGATGAGGCCCCCCAGAGACTGTCCCCCAACTGGGCCATGGCCTCGACTCTGGGTCCATGACAGAGTCCCTGCCAGGAGACAAGGCGAGGCAAGGCCAGGGCAGGGGAGAGGTGGAAAGTGGTAGACAGGCAGGGGCAGCGATGTGGGCGCAGCCACTTGGTGGTGAGGAGCCCCCAGGTGCTGCAGTTAGATTCCCTCCCCGGGCTCCCAGCAACCTCTGCCCCCCCCCCAGCTCTGGGCTCCAACCACCACGTCCAGCTAGCGAACAGCACCCAAGCCTGAGCCGCAACAGCACGATACCCTGTCCAGCGGGAGAAGGGCTGCGGGCGGGGCCGAGGGGCAGCGCAGGCAAGGCTGGCACTGAGGTGGATCGAGTGGCTTGCCCGGCTGCTGACCGTGGCCAGGCCTGTCAGTCACAGGTTCACCGATACCAGGTTGGTCTCGTTTGCTTTGTAAAGCCTGCCCTGGCCCCCAGGCCACCGGCCGTGCTGGCCCCTCAGGGTCTCCCACTGGCACCTGACGGCTTGCCCGGCTCTGGCCCGAACCTTGGAGCTTCAGCACCCAGCTTCTGCCCGGGCACTCCTTGCAGCGAGACAGGCGCCTGTGGGAGACTTGCCCCAGGCCCCAGCCAGCGCGCGGACAGTCGGGTTTATTAGCTGTCTGGACCCAGCGTGGAAAGCCCTTGGGTGGCCCGGGCCCATCTGGCAACGAGCGTGTCCTCTCGCTCTGGCCTGCCCCGCTGGCCTCTCCGTGCAGGCTGCGCGGCCGGTCCCGCCTGGCCCCTTCTCAGTGCTTTGCTCCCAGCCGTCAGACCTGGGCTGGCGTCCTGCGGAGGGGCCTTAGCGGCTAGGTACCAAATGCCCTGCTCACTGGATTTGCCATGGTCTGCACAGAGCCACCACTGACCTGGGCCCCCAAACCCGGGACATCCGGGCACCACTCGCACCTGTGTCGGAGCCTGTGTGGGTGTCTCCAGCCGCCTCATTCGCCAGGCAGCTTGGGGGGAAACTGAGGCGCACACAGTATTCATACAAAATAGTGACAGAAAATTCCCACCCTTCACATCCGTCCCAGCTCCCGCGCAGGGCCGGGCCAGGCCAGGCCGGGCCGGGCAGGCTGGGACGAGCGCTCAGCTAAGGCTGCTTTAGGGCCAGGGCCTTCCACAGTCACACCTTCCCCGCGGACCAAAAGGACAGGACAACCCCGAAGCAGGAGGGAGACGGCAGAACTGAATGGGGTGAGCAAGACGCACTCACCGCCCCCCAGCGGCTGCCCCTGGCCAGGGCCCTGTAGCTCCGCAACACAGCAGCCCCCCAGCAGGCTGGGAAGAGCCTGAGGTTAAATGCCCCATCCAAGGCACAAGAGCTTTTAAAGTCAACTCGTTACATGTCATTACACTGAGCGTCCGCCTGCTCACAGCCATCTGAGCTCCAGCCAGCCGTGGCTCCGCCGGCCCCACAGCCTGCTCCACTGCCCCATGGCCCAGCCTGGGGCTGCCTCCCACCATCAGGTCAGCCAGTGCCCCTCACTCCCGCCCCGTAGCCCCTCTAGCCCAGGCCGGGGCCGCCCCCAACCATCAGCTCGGCCGGTGCCCCTCACTCCCGCCCCGCAGCCCCTCTAGCCCAGCTCGACTGTTCTAGCGAGGTTTGAGGCTGCAGCCAGTTGCTGCCCCCATCCCACCCTGTGCCTGCCCTGTGAGCTGGCCATGGGCTCGTGTCACCAGTACAGTGGCCGTGTCACTGCCCTGTCGTGAGCAGTGTGATCACTAGGCCATGCTGCCCGGGCCCGTGTCGGGTGAGGGGCTTGGGCTCCAGGAGGGCAGCGTGGGGGGAGCTGTGCCAGGCAGGCAGGGGGCGGCTGTGATGGGGCACGTGCTGGGACCCAGCTCAGCCCCAGCAGTGACAAGGCCAGCACGCCCAGCCTGTGGAGAGGCCTCTCCCAGGAGTTAATGATCCATCCCCACCCCTGGCAATTCATTCCCCTGGCAGCATCTGCATCTGTCAGAGCCCGGGGCCCAGCGCCCTGCCTCTCCGAGCAACGCCCCCCGCCCACCCCCACCCTGCTCAGCCCAGCGCCTCCCACCCTGCTCCCATGGGTTCCACTAGCCGGGGGTTAAACGGGGGCCTGGAAAGGGGGGACCGAGCCTGCACCTGGGGGCCATGTTGCTGTCTAAGGACAGAGGCCCCCTGAGCCCCCCGGGCTTGGCTGATCTGCAGCAAGGGATGGGGGTGACTGCCCCCAGCACCTGCCCCCCCCCTTGAGTGTGCCCATCACATGGCTGTGCCTGGGGGGGGGGCAGAGACAGCTGGGCACAGCTAGGCCCAGCTCCCCCCAGTGCCCTGCACGAGGCTGCAGGAGGAGCAGGCAGGTGCCCTTCTTTAGCCCCTGAAGAAACGGGCTCAGATCCCAGTACCAGGGGCCAGCGGCCCCAGCTAGTCCAGGCCACAGCGGCTGCCTGGCCGAGAGCCAACGGGCAGCACGGCCAGCGCAGACCCTGCCTCAGTCTCCCCCTGGCCTGGGTCAGGCCCTTTCCCCTGGCCCAGGCTGGCAGGGGCCCCTGTGGCCAGGGCTCAGGGCTGCGCAGAGCAGCCGCCTGGCCCAGTTGCCCATGGGCCATTGTGTGCGGCGGGAATGGACTGGCCCTGCTCCGACCGGCTGGGTGAGGGGCCGGGAGGGGCCGTGCAGCCATCACTTCCCCAGAGGAGCAGGCTGCCGACCTGACATTTACAGCGTGCAGCTCTGGGGAAAGGTCAGCGAGGCCCCACGTCGGCGGCCGCTGATTAGAGGGGGATTAGGCGGCGTGTGTGTCAAAGCCAGGTGGGTGCAACAACAACTAGGCATAAAAACCATGGGGGGGCAGGGGGAGGCCTGCTAGGCCCCCACCCACGACAGCCGAGGACCCTGGAGTCCCTCCCTGCCCAGCTACCCTGCAATAGCCAGAGCCGGCGGGTACGGGTGCAAGCGGCATTTTGAACGGTGTCGGCATGGACGGGGAACTGCGCCTGGCAGGGTCTCCAGCTGTTTCTGGCTGGGCTGGGCAGAGCTCTGCCGATGCCCCACAATCCCGACCCGCAGCCCTTCCTGTCCCAGCCCCGGGCTGCATTGCCTGGGCACCAGAGGGGGATCCCCTGCCCAGAGCTGAGCCCAGTTCAGGGGCGAAACCAGAGTCCAGCACCTCGAAGTCCCTGCCCTGCGTGCGCCAGCCTATGCCAGGCTCAGCAGAGCCTGCCAGCTGTGGGGGAAACGTTGCCAGCTCTCGGCAGCCCCCCCAATCCCCCGGGGCTGGGTTCGCAGCCACGGAGCAGAGACAAAAGGCTTTTGACGGGGATTTTGCTTTTCAGAAACACAGACTCCAACCTGAGCGAGCGGGCGAGCAGGCGCGTGAGCAGCCGAGGTGGGAGTCCCTCCACCCCACAGCCCAGCCTGTCCTGCTCTGCTCTGCCACACTTCATCCCAGCCCAGCCCTCCGTCCCAGGTGTGCCATCCCCGGGAGGGGTCCTGCTCCGTGGGGCTCCACGCAGGGCGTGGGAAGCTGACGCCCAGGATGGGGAGGAGAGATCGACAGAGCTGCCCTCCCCTCGTGCCCTGTGCCCGCTCCCAGCCTGGCAGCAGAGCGGAGACATGGGTTCTTGCTGCGATTTGCCCCCTCCCCAAGAGGCCCATGCAGGCAGAGACCTGCAGGGCTTCTCTGCCAGGCGCACGACAGGGCAGGAAGGTGGAGGTCGGGGCTGGGCACCAGGCACAGCCTGGAGCCAAGAGAAAAGGAGCCCAGCCCAGGGCTCGCTGGCCAGGCCAGGAAGAGAGCGCGACAGCCTAGTTACCAGCCAGGGCCGATGACCCCAGCCCTGCCCAGCGCCAGGGAGCTGCCCCATGTCTGTGACCTCCATGCAGCAGGGTATGGCACCCCCCTATGCCCCAACCCAGTGCCCAAAGCAGCCAGCGTGGCAGGGCGGGTGCAGGAAGGCAGCACTTGGGCCATTCCAGGCCCTGGGCCCCAGGCTGGTGGCCCCAACCCCCTCCGCCACCCCGGGGCCACCAGCCACTGCTCTCAGGAACCCTGCCACCGCTGGCCCACAAGGCGCACGGCTGATTTCTGGCACCGCACATTCCCACCCGTTGCCACAAGACCCCACAGATACAGGAGCCCCCGCAGCGGCCAGGAAAACGCCTGAGCTGCTGGGCAGGGCGGGGAGGCAGGGCGGGCTGGCGCAGGGTCCGCGGACTGGCCTGCTGCCCGGGGTGCCCCATGTCATGCGGCAGCCGGTGCGCGGGGGACCCACAGTCCAGCTCAGGGGAGCCTGGCTCTGTGCTGGCTCCGCACCGGAGAGATTTACAGCCGCCCGGCTCTACTACTCGGAAATGCTTACGGCGGGGATTCTCCCCTGTGCCAGCCCATAAAGCACCAGGGCTGGTGACGGGCGCCGCTCTGCCTAAAGGATCCTGCTGTGTTATTTCCCCATGGGCAGAGGACACGAGTCCAGCGCCGGGGACCGGGGGGGCAGCCTTGGAGAACTCACAAGGCCAGCCCCAGGGCAGCCAGCCCCACTGCCGCACCACAGCTGCCAGGCAAAGCACCCCTGGCTGGGACACACACACTGGGTCCCGCGGCCCAGTGGGCTTAGAACCCAGGAGTCCTACTCCTGCCTCAGCCACGCTGCCCCAGTGTAAGGGGGGAGGGGAGAGGCATGTCCTGCCCCACGGCACCAGCTCCACCCCTCGCACTGGCCCCCAACCCCTACCTCCCGGCACTCCCCAACCCCCCCACCCGCAGCTGAGCCCGGGCTGCACAGGCCGGACACTGCTTGGGGTCGGGGTCTGCCCTGAAGGGCTCAGGGCCCCAGCCAGGACCCAAGGGACGACAGAGCCACGGCTGAAACGTGGCACTTACCCAGGCCCTCCAGCAAGTGCCCCACAGCAGCCCCCTTGTCGGCCTCACTCCCCATCCCCCGGCCCAGGGCTCTGCAGTTCCCAATTCCCCCCCTCCAGACCCTGGCCCCACTTCCCGACTCTCAACTATTCCACACCAGACCCTCCTGCCCCATCTCAGGCAGAGCTGTGGTGCCCAGGGCCTGCAGCCGGCCCGGTGAACACTGCCTGGGGTGCCCTGGCCCAGACAGCCTCCAGGGGCCAGGGCAGTCCAGGGGAGGGATGAGGCAGGCCAGGGCACACAGAGGGGCTCACCCCACTGCTCTAGGCCTTGTCACATCGGCCTGCACCCTCCTTCCCCTGCCCCGGCACCCCACTCTCCCCTGCATCTCCACCCCGCCCTCCATGGGGTACCCACCCTCAGAGGGCATCTGCACTGGGCCAGCTGCAGCTCACGCTGCTGGGTGCAGGATGAGACTCACTGGGCTGGCCGGCTGCCCCACTACCAGCCCCCCGGGCCCCGGCGCCTGCAGCCTCCCCTCGTGAGCCGTGCCGCGCAGGCTGCGGCTGGCAGCGCTGCTCCGGAGGGCGCAGCAATCAGGACGCGTGGCAGCTCCGGCAGCCGCAGGAGAGAAGCGGCTCATTTCCAGAGTCATTACGGGCTGCAAAGGTCCCATCAGGTATTCCGCCTGCTCAGCACATCTATTTTCCCAACCCACAGCGGGGATCTGAGACTTCAGGCTCCGTGGCGGAGCAGGTGGGAGCCTGGCCGCCCGCACCGGCATGGCCACGGCTGGAGAGCTACAGGAGGCTGGGCCGAGCGCCCCCGCCAGGAGCAGGGGCTGCCCTGGCACAGAGCAACTTCCCAAAGCGTCCGGCGCCCCCTTGGCTGCCCCTCGACACCGGCTCGGCAAGCCCGAGCCCAGGCTCCAGAGCCCTGCCCGCAGCCCAGCCCTGCGGCCTAGGAAGAGCGGCCGAGGGGCTGCAGGGAGCGTGGAGGAGACAAACCCGGAGCAGTAGCAGCCGCTGGCTGGGAGCCCCGGGCGGGGCCGGGCACTCACCACGGTGAAGTTCTGGGAGGAGCAGTTCTGGCCGCTGAAGTTGCAGCTCTGCAGCATGTCGTCCAGCTGGTGGCCGGTGCGGTTGAGGATGTCGGCCATGTCCGGGTCGGGGTAGAGCAGGTCGGCGGCCTTGTGCCCTTCGCGGTCCTTGGGGGGCAGCCCGGTCATGTTGGCCAGGTGGAAGATGTCGGCGTCGCTGAGTGCCGAGTGGCGGAAGCGGTTGACGTTGCAGATGGTGACGGCAGGGAAGGGCATCTCGCGGGCGGCCTCCTCACCCAGCGCCGTGACGTGTGGGTGCTCCAGGTAAAGGAGTGCTGACCCGGCCGCTTGGTACAGGAAGAAGGCCAGCGAGAGCAGGAAGGCAAACGCCCACAGGCTCTGCCGGACGCCCAGGCGCCCCGACCCACAGATGTGGCCAAGGCCGTGCAGGGTGCTGGTGCCAGCAAAAGTGGCGAGGTCGCGGGTGCGCGGGTGACTGGGCTCCTCGATCAGGCTCTCCTTGTCCCCTTCCTCTTCCTCCTTCTGCTTCTCATCCTCCTCGGCAAATTTAATTTTACACACGATCTCAATCGGCATTTGCCCCGCGTGGCCGGCGCGCCTCCCGTGCCCAGCCAGCGAGCCGACCCCCGGCGCGGGGACCCAGCCAGGCCCGGGCAGCCGTCCTCTCTCCCGCGCTGCAGCAGGACCCTGCACAAGCCACCGGCCCTGGCGAGAGCAGGGGATCCAAAAGGAAGCGTGGCCGTCTCGCAGCTCACAGCCGCTGCTTCCCTCTTGTCTCACTAGTCGATCGTCTCCTGGTGCCTTCGCTTATCAGCACAAATACAGCTGTCAAATAACCCTCCCTCTCCGCGCCTCTGCCTCGCTCCTGCGCTCCGCGCTGGCTGAGACCCCGGCAGACACAGGCAGCATTTAGGCAGCATGTGCTAATACAAGCCAGGGAATACTTAATAATTCAAGACATGTCAACATTATTTCCCCGTCAAACCCAGAGCGAGAGGGAAGGCAGCGAGAAGGGACCAGCGCCTCGCGGGCAGGGCAGCCGAGCCCGGCTCCAAAGTGATGCCAGAGCCACTTGTTTGAATAGCTTGGCCGCTGCCGAGCGATGCCAAGGAGAGCAGAGAGCACTGCTCGCTGCCAGCCCCTGCTCGCCCTGCGGGCCCTGGCACCCACTTCCCAGAGGTCCTGCCCAAGGAGAGGAGCGGCCGCCTCGGCTCCTCGGGCTGGGAGCCAGAGGCAGCCGGCAGCAGAGCGGCCCCTCCTAATCTGGCTGTGGATGCTCCCGGACGTTAACCGCCTCCCCGCCGCGCTCCGCTCCCCAAGTTGGGAGGCGCGAATCCTTCCGGCTCCTCGCGCCCAGGAGGCCGGGGCATGCCGGCCGTGCCGCCCGCCTCCTCCACGCGCCCAGGCTGACGAATCAGAGCAATAAGGGCCAAGGAAGCCAGCAGGAGAAGCTGCCCCGATCGATCGCGCTCCCCGCGGAACAAGCAGCGGGAAAAGTGAAAGGGGTTATTGATCCGTGCGAAGCAGCAGCTGTCAGGGATTAGAGCCCCCTCCCCTTGCCGGGGATTAATGCCGCACGGAGCCGGAGCCGGGAGCCGGAGCCGGCTGCAGCTCTGCATGTGCCCTGACTGCTCGCGGCTCCGGGCTGGCCCAGCTCGTTGAATCGCTTCCCATCCTGCTGAGGTTACTTTGCTCACTCCAAATTCCTGACAAGTGAAATCAGGGCCAGGTAACCTCAGGCCAACGCTGCCGGGGCTGGAGAGAGGCCAAGGACCAATGGACCCCTGGCTCGGGGCGCTCGGTGGGCCCAGGGCCCCTGGCAGAGGACTGGCCCTGTGGGCAGCTGCAGTCTTCGACCCAGGCCCACGTGACGCACAGCTGGGCCAAGGAGCCACCCCAGCAGCCAACTCTTTTCCTGGCTGGGGGACGCCCAAGCACGGAGGCAGGGGGTCCCCCAGGGCCCGGGCAATGGGGCAGGGGCTACGCACGCCCATCCCAGGTTCCATGAAGACGCTCTCACGCCTGGCTTGGCAAACGGCACAGTCGGTTCAAAACCTGTGTCCGTCCTGAGGGGTCTGCAAGAGATTCCCCTGGGCAGCCGCGCCTGCGCTGCACAGAGACCCCAGGTCACCCCCCACCTGACCCAGGCCAGCCCCTCCTCCCCGGCGCACCCTGCACAGCCTCTTGGCCACCGCCCTCACCCCAGCTGTGCAGAGCTCCGCTCCCCTAACCCCCCCGCGGGGCACAGAGATCGCTCGCGTGAAGCACAAAACCCTGGGAAGCGCACACGTGCTGACACAGCTTTCACACACACGGCTCCCTCCTCCCACACACACACACTCGCCCCTGCAGCCCTGGGGCCTCCGTCTCCCCACACCCTGCTCCCGCCGTGACGATGGGCAGCGTTTGCAGAGCTGCACAGGGCCCTTGCGTGGGCAGCACAACAATGGGTACTGACCAACAGCCCTGCCCCCAGAGAGCCCCCCCATGGGGATCGCCCCCAAGGGAAGCAGCAGTGGGGCAGCCCCAGGCAGGGGGGCATCGCCCAGATTCCTACGTCAGGCAGAGCTGGCCCTGCCCCAGGGAGCCAGTGGCACCTGCCCCGGAGAGGGTGGCACCGTGCGATGGTTGCAGTTACCTGCCGCCAGGCCTTGCTGCACCCTCATGTCCTGCCCCACGGCTGCTGCCTGTGGCTGCCGGGGGGGCCTGACCCCCCACCCGAGCTCCTGGCGGTGACCCTCCCTGGCCAAGTGCTGCGTGTTGGGGGTGGCAGGTTCCAGCCCACTGCCTGGGCCCGATCCAATGTCACAGGGAGCCCGATCCCACAGCGGTGAGGACCTGATCCTTCAGCGAGGAGGACCTAGGAGGGCCTGATCCTGAAGCGAGGAGGTGCTGTGCTGGTGCCAGGTCTGCCTGGCTGGCAGCAGCAGAGGACGGTGCACGGCTGCCTGCCTCATGCCCCTGCGCAGCCCACCCTGCCACACCCCACAGCTGCCCAGAAGAGGGGAAAGGGGCATTTGCAGGCCTGGAGGAGCTCAGGGTCTCTCACAGCCTCCCCAAGCCCTGGGGGAGGGATGGGCCTGGAGGAGCACAGCATAGAATCAGAGAAGATTAGAGTTGGGAGGGACCTCAGGAGGTGTCTAGTCCCACCCCTGCTCAACGCAGGGCCAACCCCCACCACCTCCCTCGGTAACCCACCCTCCTAATGTAATCAGTGTGGGTGTCTCATAGCCCCATGGGCCCACAACGGGAGGGCCCTGCTAAGGGCACCATGGGGCAGGAGACTGTAGGCAGGTTGGGCTGAGGGGCCTGTGGGGAGGGCTGTGCTAGCCCATGGGGGCTCAAACAAATATTTCAGGGACCCCTCAACTCTCACCCTGCCTACAAACCGCTCATGGCATCATTTCCCTGCGTGGCCCACCCCTGCTAACAGGGCCACAGCCTGCTCCAGTCCCTGCTGCCCCTCCCTTCCCACCCACACGGGGTGTGTGTGGGGGGGAAGAAACACCTAGCAATGGGGACAGGAGTAGGCCTAGCCCTGGAAACCACCACAGGGACAGTTCCACACCCCACCCCTTTCCCGGGCACACGCTGCCTTCCCACCCCTTCAGGGTCACCCCACTTACCACCACCGTTCTCAGCCCCGATGACTCAACCTCAAGTCCCCCAAGGTAGGGACAAGAAACGGTGAGCAGCATCCCTACTTCTGCCCAGCCAGCCAGACCCACTGGAACAAAAGACTTTACCAAACCCCACCTTCTTCCCCAAAACAGGAACCGTCACTAACCTGTGTCCCAGCTCAGGCCTGGTCACCAGAGATCTCAGCACGGGTCCAGTGAGGGTGAGCCCCCCACTTGGGGGCAGGCACACACAGCCCTGCCCCCCATTATTCACACAACCCAGACAACAAGCCGCCATTGCCCCCACCTGCACCCAGAGCCTGGCCACTTGCGATCCAGCCCCAGCCCCCAGCAATCGCGCATGGGGCCATGCACCTGGGCAAAGGGGCATGTCTATGCAAATGAGGGTCTCTGGCATCAGCCCCCCTACCCCCAGTCCCTAGGTGGGGAGGGGGGGCCAGGAGCAGCGCTTGGTCAGACCCTGCTGGCATTTGGGGCCCGAGTTAGCACAGCAATTGTCAGGCTTAGTGCTGGTGGAGTGGGGCCCCCCCTGAGACCCTCCCAGCCAAGCTGGCCCTGCCTGGTTCCCTGATGGCCACGCTTGCCCTCCTGGCACCCAGGCCCTGGTCGATGGAGGGGTGAGCTCAGCTCACTGCACAGAACAGCTCGGGACCCCAACAGGCAGGGCTGGCAGTCCTGGACGCCTGGCCCTGGGTGCTGATAGGCGCTGGCTCCCAGCGGCGCTGCAGAAGGTGACAGCAGCAGGGACCAGCCTAAATGTCTCCAGGCCCCCACGTCTAGGGCAGCCTGGGGCTCCAGGCTCCAAAGGCCATTGGGGACGTGAGGGAGGGAGCCAGGAAGGCCAAGAAGAGCCCCTTGGGGCTTCCAAAGAGGGGCCTACTCCAGGTGGGGAGGTGCAAAGGCCTAATGGCCCAGCTGCGGCGTCCTCCTCCCCTGCCATCACATCTCCTGCCACGTGCTCACCCCTGCCTCGCCCCACAGCTCGCCCCGTGTGGCCCCCCGCCTGCTGCATCTTGACTCGCATCCTAGCTGCAGCCCTCGAGAGGGCCAGGGCCAGCTGTAGCTTTGCTCGCTGGCCCTGCCTGAGACAAGCATGCCAGGACGCAGCCGGCTGCCGTGGGTGTGGCAGTCAGACTCAGCTCGGGTGCAGCGGTTGGGCCGGGAGCCAGCAAAGCACGTGCAGTGTGCCGCGAGCGCTCTAGCGCACCAGGGCCCAGAGCAGGTCACACGTTCTCTGAGATGCCAGTCGCCACGGGAGGCCAAGCTCTGTTGTGTGGCCAGGCCAACCAACCTGGAACGGCTGCGCTAACGAGAGCCCAGCTTGGCACAATGCGGAGCCCCGTTGAGTGCCAGACTCTGGCCCTTTGCCCCTGAGCCAGGCAGGCAAGTGCCCAGCCGTACAGCCTGGTGGGCTTTGACAGGTCAGAGCGGCCACCTCTGACGCGCAGTTTGGGCGCCCGAGAATGCCATGGTCCTGGACACCAGTGGCCTGTCCAGTGCTCCCGCCCTAATCACTCCTCCCCTGGGCATCGGCCCATGCCAGGCTCTTGCAAGGCCCTGGCTACACCCACCCTCTTCGGCCACGGGCTCCCAAGGGCTGCCGGGACCAGGACCAGCCTGGCAGTGGGAGAGGGCATCGGATCGACACCCACAGGACACGTAGGCTGGCTGCCAGTGGGCCAGTCCAGAGACCAGCCAGGCAAGTCCCCAGGAGCTGGGACACTCCAATTGTGCCAGGGCTGGCTCTGTGCAGACTAGTCCCGGGCTAGCCTGGGCCCAGCGCCTGCTTTCTGGGCACTTCAGTGGCCAGGCCCGGCCCTGCCAGGAGCAAGAGTGGCCCTCGGGGAGGCAGCAGCCTGGCAGAGCATCCCTTGGCAGCTGCGCGCGCTCCCACACAGGAGCTGGCCATGCCACGAGCCTGCAGGGACGGAGCTGGGGCCATCATTAATTCTGATCTAATTGAAGGGAACGTGGCCGAGCGCTCAGCTCTGCGTCCTGCCAAGCATATCTCCAGCACTGGACACTAATGTGTCTAGCGGGGCCAGCTGCATGCGCTCCTGGCCTCACTCGCCTCTCGTTAGCGCAGGCAGGGCAGAGGCCGGGCCGCGGGCTGCGAATGGCCCGGCTTTGGGGAGATGGGGCTGACAAGCTGGCCAGGCCAACGACACGTGTGCTGCGCCGGGGCAGGCAGCACACTCGGGACCGTGGCGGGGAGAGGGAGCAGCAAGGGGCTGGAGACGGGGGCTCTGTCTGGAAGGCTCTGCCTGGCTAAACATCCAGCATGGTACTGCTAAAGCCCCCACCCCCAATCCTGGGTCGGGACACTGCACACGTGAAACACGGGAGCAGGCCGTGTTCAAGCGTGACACCCTCCATGGACGGGCCTGGAGCCAGCAGTACCATGGCGCCAAGATGGCGCAGGGCAGCAAGAGCAGGCAGGACGCCGCCAGGCAAAGCGCGCCGGGGGGGCAGGCCCAGGGGCCCCTGCTGGCCTGCGGGGGGCTGCAGTGTGAGGTCCCAAGGGCAGCCAGGGAGGCCAGCACCCAGGCAGGGCTGCACAAGCCAGCGGGGTGTGGTGAGCACTCAGACCACGCTGCCCGCGCTGGGACATGCCATGGCACGTCTGGACCCAGCCTTGGGGAGCCGGAGCCAGGCCGACAGGATCAGCACGAGCAGCACCATGGAGGGCAGCATGGGCAAGGGCCGGGGTTGGGGCACGGACAGCCCCCTCCTCCACGCCCGGCTGGCCTGGCTCACCAGCCTGCGAACATTGCAGCCTGAGCGGGGAACAGGAAAGGGACGCCACAGCCGGCACGATCGGCGCTCTCCAGCGCCCATGGCGGGACCCCTCCCAGCTGGGTGCTGCGGGACCTTGGCAGAGCCTCCATGCAGGGGCAGCAGGCGGCAGCATTTGCAGGTGGCACCAAATTATCCGGACTGGAGGGGCTGGGGTTATGGAGCAAGCCCTGGCCTGGCCGGGGTGGGGGCAGAGGGCCCCGAGGGTGATGGGCAGCACGGGGGCAGGTGCAGTTGTTGCCAAGCAGACGCCAGGCACAGTGGGAGGAGTGACATGAACTCCTCAGGCCCGGCGGCTCTGATGGGGGCAGCCCCTGCACTCGGTGCCCCGTGGTGGGCAGAGGAGCAAACACACCAGTGAGGAAACAGTCCGACTCCATGGCAGGACCCCTGGTCCTGTCCCCTCCCAGCCGGGCCAGGTGCCCCAGCCCACAGAGGAGAGGTTGGGGGGCAGAGGGTCTGCAGACGAGGGTCCCGGGGCCACCCTTGCAATTCACCCCCTTGGGCAGGAGGATGCTCTAGGCCCCACCATGGGGTCAGTGGGGCCTGGCTCTCCAGCAGTGGGACAAGGGTGCGGCAACCAGAAAAATCCCAGTGAGGAAGGAGCCCCAGCTGTGCCCACCCACGTGATTCACCCTGGGAATGCGCTTCACGGGCAGCCTGCAGCCTTTCTAAAGGCACCCCTGGGCCCCTGGGCTCCGTGCAGGGCTGAGCAGGTGGAACCCGTGGCTGGGGCCGTGTGGGAGGGCTGCTGGCCGTAGACCCTGGGGATCTGTGACCCCCTTTGGGGAGAGGATGGGTGAGAACAAACCCCCTGCCAGGTGTTGCCAGGAAATTCTAGTGGTGTCGAGTCCAGTCCCCTGCACTGTGGCCAGGCGCCGTATCTCTAGAACCGCCCTGAGCGGGGCTTGTCCAGCCTGGCCTTAGACACCTCCAGAGCCGGGGCTTCCCTGGGCTCCCTGCTAAGCTGCTCCACGCTGAACTACCAGGGAGCTGGCTGGAACATTTCCCCCATCTCTGACTTCAACCTCCCGCGCGGGGCCCGGCCGCCTTCTAACAGCCCTTCGCGCCCTGGAAGCCTGGTCCCAGGGCCCGCCCCCGTCGTCTTTTGCAGGACGGAGCCTCCCCAGATCTTGCCCCCTTTCCTCCCGCAAGTGATCATTGCTGGGCTCGCTCTGGGTGCACGCACCTCGGCTGCCTAGCGCCCAGGAGGCCGGCACTCCCATCCCGCAGGGGGAGGGCGGGAGAAGACCCTGCCTAGAACAGGTGGTGGGACACACCTTCAGCGCGTTCCTCTCCCGGGCCGAGTCCTGCCCCATGATGGCTTTGCGGGTGGGTGACTTACCAGCACCCGGAGCAAGCCAGCTGCCCTCTCCCCTGGCACTGAGTGGGGTCAGTCCCTCTGACGCCTCTGCTAGTGACCCAGCTCACTGAGGCATGTCCTTGTTTCCCTTGGGGGCCTGTGGGATGGGTCCCTGGTGGCCTGCAACCCTGCCGGAGCCCGGCCACTAGCAGCCACAACAGTTCCACTGAGCCTCGGTGCTCGGGGAGTTCCAGTTGCCCCCATGGTTCTGCTCGGATGCTGCCTGCGGCGCCGCGGAGCTCCTGGGAGGAATTCCCTAGCCCCAACAGGAGCTCCCTGGGCACTGGCATTTCGGGCCAGCGTCGCAGGTGCTGTGGCCGCTCGCCCCTGCACCGGCCCGTGCAGCTCCAGACAGGCTCAGCTGCAGCGCACTTGCTCACGCGCACGGGGCTGGCTCTTCCTTGCAGAGCTGCCAGCAAGTCTGACTTGGCTGGCAGGGGCCGAGGCCTGTTCATCACCTTGGTGCCGTCCGCGGAGAGCGAGCTCGGTGCAACGCAACCCCTCCCAACTCCTCCACACGTCACCTGCCTGCTGGTGTATAAAACTTTAAAGCTAATGGTGCAATAAACTCCGGCATCGCTGCTGCAGCCGCCCAGGCGCATGCTGGGATGGAGCCATGGCGGGCGCTGCCGGGAGCCCCGGGAAGGGCAGCGGCTTGAAGCAGGGCTGGTGGAGCTGATGGCTCCGTGTCTCTGCGCGTAGGTGGGGAAGCGAGCGTGATTAATGCTCCTGCTAGCTTGCAGCCGGGCCCTGCATCCCACGGCCAGCAAAGGTCACCCGCCTGCAGCCGGCCCGCCCCAGCCTGCCATGCTGTCAGCTCGCATAAGCCTAGCAAGGCTGGGCCTGGCCAGCACAGGGCAGGGAGTCAGCGGGAAGCAGGAATCTTTTCTGCAACCTGTGACAGCAGCGGCTGATTAGCTGCGGGAGGCTGCTCCTGGGTCCTGGTCTGGGGCCTTCTCCCACCTGCAGCACGGACGGGCGTGGGCTCCCCAACGGCCCTTCCCCAGAGAGCAGAGTCAGGACGTGGGGAGCTGAGAAGGGGCATCAGGGCTGCCGAGATCCACGCCCAACATCCCCACCCCTGCAGCCTCCTGCCTGCAACTCATCACACCGCAGCGCACACGGACAGACAAACACGCACATGGACAAGGGAGGCCCGCACCTGGCGGTTACGAGGGCGGAGGGCCCCAATCCGGCAGTACAGCAAAGCCCCCAGGGGACAGTGCTGCCCTCCCCGGCTCTGCCCCCGTCGTGCCCTGCGCTCTAGTGGGGGGGGTGAGGGACCCCTGCTGCTGAAAGCAGCAACCCTGGACTCCCTGCTGCCTGGAGCCCCTGGGGCCAGGATGCTCCCCCAGGCACCACTGCCGGGCTGCTGCACAGCAGGTGGCGAGGCCAGTTCCCCCCATGCGCCCGTCAGGCAGCTCCTCCACACGCAGGCTGGTGGGCAGCGCCAGGGAGCATCACACACACCAGGCATCGGGCCCAGGAAGGTCCTGAAGCGTCCGGCAAGTGCCCTGCCTAGTTGCTACATGCCTGTGCCCCAGCTGCCCCCCCGCTGTGCCAGCACATTCTGCCCTCAGGCAGCCCCTCCGCTCGCCCCCCAGCCAGCCCCACACCGCAGGCCAAGCGCCCGGTGCCGCATCGAGGCTGAAATGTTAAATGCCCAAGCCAGGAAACTCCACCTTGCGGCTGGGCTGCAGGCTGCAAGGTGGCTGAGGCAACGGCCCCTGTGTCCCCCACCTCCCCCCGCCAATCAGCAGTACAGGCTTCTCCCAAAGCCCATGTGCTGCGCCCCCCCCACTGCACAGTAAAACATTCAGGGTGCAGCCCACGGCTGCTGGGGGATCCCACGGTCCAGCACAGACACAGGGTGTGCCGAAGGGGAGATCTGTGTCCTATTTTTATGACGAATGTGTGTGACTCGGTTTCCCCACTCACTGTGTATGGCTCTCCGCAGGGGTGAAGGGGTTAATTTTGGCCTGCCTGGCCTGGACTGATTACAAGATCAAGAAGGGACTGGAATGAACCAGTGACCGGCAGCCCCCGTGACTGGAGAATGCCTGGCAGCCAAGGGTGTGACCACAGGGGGCACACGGGGCCCAGCATTTACATTCTGCTGCTGCCCAGGCAGGAAGATGCAGGCAGAAGGAGCTGGCCACGGCCCATTGGGGCGGCCGCCATGGCCAGGATCGACTCTGCCCGGTTTGGCATTTCCGTGCCAAGATGGACTCTCTGCTGCGGTAGGCTGAATGACTGACCCTGGTGTGTCTCAGGGCCCCCCGCATCGGCTGCCTGGAAGCCTCTGGCCTCGCTGGTTGCAGTTCACAGGTGCTGGTGCCCCAAGGGCTGGGTTCGGGGGGGACCCACGTGCGAAAAGCTAAGCCCAAGGACCGGCGTGTAACAGGGGCTCCCACAGGGATAGTGTCCAGGCCAGGCCAACAAATCCCATAGAGCCAGGACACATGGCCCTGACCTGGCGTGGCCTGGCACTGCCCACCCTCCTCTGCCACCAGCACCCGTGAGAAGGGAAAAGCAAGGCCTGGAGAGTGGCAGGGACTCAGCCATGGTCTTGCTGTGAGCTGGGGGGAGCTGGGAACAGAACCCAGGAGTCCTGGCTCCCGGGCCTGTGCTCCAACCTCAGCACACGGGCCCCCAAGCACTAGAACTGCTGAGGCCGGACCCCTGCCTGAGAGGCCCTGAAGAGCCACCCCCCAGAGCCCAGGCAGCAGTCTCACATCTCACTGTCTCCTGGGCTCGAGGCCCCGTCCCTGGTGCTGCTCACCTGCCTGTGGGCTGCCCCTTCCCCTGCTGGGGGCTCTGCTGGACACAGTGCATGCATCAGGCACCCATCGTGCTACAGCCCCCCCGGACACCAAGCTGCTGACCCTGTGGCATGGCAGGAGCCGGGCGAGCCCCAGTGACCCTCACCTTTGTCTCCGGGTGGGGCGAATGCGGGCGGCGGTGCCGGGAGACGATGCCAAGTAGTGAGGGCCCCATGGCAGCTCTTGCACGGCGCTGATCCTGGCCAGAGGTGTCCGGTGCCCAGAGGCCCCTGCTCCCCAGCCCGGGCAAGCAGGAGCAGCCGCCCTGGCAGACCGCTGGCTGCCGTTCAGGGCCCGTTATTTCATTTTCACTTGTCCCATCCCATTAGCGTGGCTGTCTGACACCGGAGAAGGGAAAATTGATGCTAAACGGGCTATCAATTTATCATGGAGCGTGTCACGCGCCGCGCGGATCTGCCAGGGAGCAGCAGGGACGCGCTGTGCTAACCGAGCAGCACCTGTAATTAACGGCTCGTCAGCCACCGCCCCCGCGCCGCAGGTACCAGCCCCTGGAACCCGAGCCCCGAGGCATCACCCCCTCCCCCACAGGGGGCAGAGAGCCGGGAGGGGGAGAAAAGGGGGCCACAGGAGAGTCCCCCGGTCCCAGCATGTCGCACCAAGCCCGCAACGGTTCTTCCTGCCCTGCCCGATGACCCCCAGCCTCAGCCACAAACGAGGCCCCGGGTCCCTTGCCCCCGCCTTGGCGCTAAGCACCCACACAGGGCCATCCACCAAGCTGTCCAGGGCCCCTGCATGACATGGCTCTGCTGCCCAGCACCTCCCCGGGGACCTGTCCCCCAGTCACCCACCAGGGCCACCGCCGCTCCAGCCAGCCTGGCTCTGGGGCTCGCTGTGCAGCAATGCCTCCTGGGTGCAGTGTAGACGGGCACGGGGCATGGCAGAGCCAGGGAAGGTGCGAGGCATCCGCCCTGAGGTGGGCACTGAGGGAGGCCAGACAGCCTAGAGGGGCAGCTGGCCCCAGCCTGCCGCCGAGCCGGGTGGGGAGCTAAGCGTGCGGCACATCCTGGGGTGCCCAGGGGCGGGGGATGGCAGCAACGAGTGCCCAGCTTCACCCACAGCCCCCCGCACAGCTGGTCTTGAGGCTCCTGGAACAGGGGCCATGCAGAACATTCATTGCAACAGTGTGTCTGCCCAGCTGAGTGCCAGGCTCAGCTGGCCAGGTGAGCAGGGCAAGTGGCAGGCCCTGCTCAGTCCGTAAGCGCACTCGGCCGCAATTAACCCTTCAGTGGCCAGACAATGCAAACCTCCCCCGCCCATTCCAGCAGGCCTGAAGCCGGGAGGGCAGGACAGGAGGCTCCATAGCAGCCCTGCTCTGTGCACGGCCCCAACGCGCTGGCGCCAGGACACTGGGGTAGCTGACCCAGCATGGCTGGTGCTGTGCCACTGGCTCTGGCCCATGCCAGGCACCAGGGGAGCCAGTGGGTGTTGTGCCCTGCCCACCAGCTCGGCTCAGGCGCCAGCTCTTACTGCGCTGTATTACACCCTTTGTGCCCCGTGTTAAGGGCTGACGTGCTCCCTGGGCCCTTCGTGAACTCTCCAGCACCTGGGGCAGCTGCGCCCGGGCCCCTGCTGCCAGCCAGGGCTCACTCAGAACAGGGCTTGGCACAGGCGCTGCCCCACTCACACCCGTCAGCCTGACCAGGATTGGGGCCCTGCGCTCAGCCGTGCCCCCCTGCCAGGGCTCTGGGTGGCACTGGCCCAGCCCCCATGCTGGGACCCAGCGGCTGCTCTGGGCAGGGTTCTGGGGCTCTCCGGCTGGGATGGGCCCATGGCAGGCCTCCCTGGGGGCTGACAAAGTGGGGGAGGGTGGGATGGGGGCAGAGCCCGTGCAGCAGCAAAGCTGGGCAGGCCGGTGCCGTGCCGGCAGCAGGAGCCACGCTCTCCGCACACGCTGCAGAGTCCCCGCAAATGTCAGATTTACATAAAAATGATACAGACTCATTGGGAGAAACATGCATCCAATTACCGGCACGGGCGCCTCTCGGCTCCCCAGCCCCTGGCCACTCGCATGGCCCAGCACCTGCGCCTGCTGCCGGCTCACCTTGGTGTGCTTAACATCACAGCAGCCACCGGCCTTGGCTGGCGGCCAGCCTGGGCCAGGCTCCCTGCTCCCGGGGCCCAGCGTGGGCAGCACGGAGCCCAGGGGCGCCCAGTGCCGGGCAGCTGCCAGCAGCTGAGCCATGACCCCACACAGCCGGGTGACAGTGTCCCCTGCACCCCCATTTGCGGTGTGTTAGCACACGCCGTGGGGGGGTCGGCAGCGCCTGTTGTCTGAGTGGCATCCGGCCTGGCCAAGGAGCTTGGGCTCCACGCCCAGCACCAGAAAGAACCGTCAAATGTGGGGCTGGAGGGGCCCTCGGGGCACGTCCCATCCTGGCCCCCCACCCCCGCCCGCTGAGGCAGGGCCACATAGTGCGAGACCAGCCTGGCAGGGGTTTGCCCAATGTCCAGGGCCAGGGATTCCCCAGCCCGCTAGGAAATTGCCCTAGAGTTAGACAGTTTCTTCCCAGCCTCCACCCTGCCCCTCCCTCACTGCCGCCAGGGGGTGTCCACGCTGCAGCGCCCACCATGGCTGGCGGCTCCGGGGCACCCGTGATGGGGGAGGCCTCTGGTCTGAGCCGGAGGAACCCGTGTCCTGAGCTAGGCCAGCTGCAGCGTGCAGCCCACAGGGCTTTTATTGCAGTGTGGAAGTGCCCTGTGCGGGCACGAAGAACAGCTCAGCCCTAGCCCTGCACGGCGTGGAACCAGGCCCAGCCCTGCACACCAGCTGTAACCGCTCCGCACAGGGCAGGTTTCCCAGCCCTTGGGTCAGTTTTGTTGCGGACGAGGGCTGCGCGAGGGGAGAAGAGCTGTGGGGCCAGGTCTGGGGACTCTGGCCTGTCCGATTTATCCCCGCCTTTCCTAATGTGCAGCACCTGGCCCAGACCAGCCCAGGACTGCAGCTGCTGCTCCCCGGAGCTGAGCGGAGCGGGACGGTGACCGCCCAAGGGAGCTACGGCACCCCGCTGACACCCCGAGTGACACCAGCCTTTCCCGCGGCTGTGGCACCTCGTTACCATCTACTCTGCCTGTGCCCCACGGGACCCCGCTTGGCCCGGGCTGTTTTCCCTTCCCATGCGGCTGCTCTGCCCTCGGCTTTGCTGATTTCACACCAATTCTCCAAGCTGCCGAGATCACGGTGAATTCTGACCCTGCCTCCAAGTGCTCGCCCCCCGCCGCCCGCTCGGGGCAGCCCCGCTCTCAGCACGGCTCGCTGCCCTCCACACCCGCCTCCGCCCTGGAACATCAACTGGCGCCAGGCTGCAGAGTGAGCGTGGCGGGGCCGTGTCTCCCAGGAGCCCAGTGCTCGTCTGCTCCCTCCCCGGGCCAGGGCTCAGCGCCTGGTACCTGGGAACAGAGCCAGGCCGGGGCAGCGCCAGTGTGGTGCCGTCGCCTGGCGTGCCGCTAAGGACCTCCCTGGAGCAGACGTGTGTTGACCACCCTGGGCTTCTCCCCCTGCCCTGCCCACCACCCCTGCCGTGCCCACCCCTCCCTGGCAGGGGGCAGAGGGCAGGACATGGTCCCGCTCGTGGCAGCACGACAGAGTCTCCCCCCACTTTGGTGCATTTCTTCTCTTGGCGTTTCCAAGCCCCTTCCCCGGGGCAGGCAGGCAGCTCCCAGGAGCGCGGTGTTATTTCCAGCCCTCGCTGCCAGCCCCGCTCGGACGCCCCGGCACATCCCACTCCCCTGGTTGCTAATGAGAAGCGAGTGCAGCGCGGCCTCCTTTGTCCTGCTCACAAAACGGCTCCCCCGCCCCATGCCCGGCCGGCTATTTATAGCTCCGCGTCCCCACGGCATGCTGGGAACTGCCTCCAAACAAACACCCTCGGGACCCCGCCTCTGGGCCCTGGGCGCTGCACTTGGGCTGCTTGGCGGGGGCAGCAGGGTGGGGGCCAGGCCGTGCCGGGCACAGGCTCAGCACAGCCGCAGGGACCGATGGGGGCGTGTGGGGAACCTGCCAGCCCCAAATCCTCCGTCCGTCCATCCCAGGTGCCCCGGGCGTTAGGTGCCCGTATGGGATGGGTGCCAGCCGCGTCCCTGGGAGTTTGCCAGGCACGACCGCTGGCTGCTGCACATCTCCCCATGTGGGCTCCCAGCTGCGTCAGCCCAGGAACCAAGGGCAGAGGGGGTTGGTCGGGGGGGAGCCCGTGCCCCGCCCCAGAAGAAGCCGTACTGCAGGGCAGTGGGGTGATGGGACCCACTGAGCAGAGCAAAATGGAGGAGACTGTACTGCAGGTGCACCCCACGCCCGCTGACCTGTCCCACACCTCCCCCCCCACTGTGTCGCTGGGCCAGAGCCCCATGGGTCGCCCAGCTCTGGGGCAGGCCCTGCCTGATCTGCACGGTGCCGTTCATCCCGTTGCTCTGCCCGGGGCAGCCCGGGGGTGGGTGCGAACCTGACCCGGACCTCCTCAGCCCCGAGGCTTTGCAGCGTGGCCGGGCTGGAGCGAGTGCCCGATGCCTGCCTTCCCCACGCCAGCCCCACGCCAGGCAGCAGAAGCTCAACAAGTGCTAGATTCCCAGCTCCATGTCGTCCCCGGGCCCCTGGTGAACCGGGCAGGGCCGGAGACGCCCAGGCTGGCTTCAGCAATTGACAGGGACGCAAATCCACCCAGTCTGGGGTGCTGGCAACAGCCTGGCTGCCTCCCCAGGCCTGGCCCCCACCGCTCTTCCCCTCCCCACACACACCTGCACACCTAGGCACATGCTCATCCAGTGCGGCCCCCCCCACAGGTAGCATGGATCCTGCATCACCCCCTACGCCCCCCCGGGCACACGCCCCCCCCCACGGGCACACGCCCCCCTCCGCACAGCCCCTGGCCCACAACACACACAAGCACCGCGTGAGCGCACAAACAGACACAGACACAAAGACACCCCGGCACGGAGCCCACGCACAGATGCCGTGGAGCAGTGCATGGCCGGCTGCAGAGCCCCGCATGGATCACTCCTGGCCGGCAGCGCCGCGCTCTCCCTGGCCACTGGGACGTGCCAAGGAATGAAGGATGGACCCTGCCAGCAGCCCCGACCGGCAGTGCTGCACTGCAGGTGTTCGGAAAGGCAGCTTGGGCGTGGGTCCAGCGGCTGCAGCGGCGGGGGAGGCATGCTGGGCCATGTGGGTGCCCGGGGTGCAGGCGGGGGGCCCAGCCAGGCTGGCAGCCCGGTGGGGGGGAGGCTGCTCGCTGGGCAGGGCGCAGGCCCTGTGCTGGTTGCAGATGCCAGGGTATCTCAGGCCTCAGAGGCATCAGGGCCCATGTACACTGAACATGCGAGTGGCACCATTTCAGCATAGACACGGCCTGCACCAGGGGAGTCTATGGGGACCCCCCTCTGGGAGCCAGATGTCGGGAGAATTCTCCCACCTACCAGCTGGGGGCTGCACTGCGCAGCTTGGTGCGATTTTCCCACCTTGAACCTCGTCGACGTCACCTCCCAGCGAAGGCCAGGCCACGGCCTGCCACGAGTAAGTGCAAGGCCTGGGGGGCACTGGCTGAGGCACGAAAGGGAAGGCCCACCTCCAGCCAGGAGGGAGCAGAGAGGTCCCTCCCCAAGGTAAGGGGCAGGTATGGGGGGCCTGGCCTGGGGCGCTCTCAGCGCAGGGCATGGAGGGTGATCTCACTGTGGGCACCTGGCCGGCTGGGACGCGGGCAGAGGCGAATCGCCATGCGACAGCTCCGCACACCAGCTGCAAACCCCTGGGCACGCAGGGAGTCAGCCGCGCTAGCTGAGGGCACCGCACAGAGACATATCGATTTGCCCTTCTGGGGACACCTTTTGGCCCTGGCCGCTCCCTGGGGTGCGCGTGAACCTTTCATTTTCCCGCATGGGGAGAACACGGCTCCATTTGTCTCTGCAGCTGCAGCTGCCTGCTGCAGCGGCCACCCCGCACAAGCCAGCCGGGTGCTCGCTCTGCACCTGGCCCTGCCGGGGGATTGAAGGGGGCCGTGATCCACCCCAGCCCAGCGCACCGGGCAGGGCCGTGCCATTCACCTAGACAGTGCCTGTGGCGGGAGAGCTTGCACCGGGTTTGCATCCCGGTCGCAGGATGGAGCAGGGCCTAGGATGAAGAATTCCCAGGCTCCCTGGGTTCATTTCCCGACACACAGACCTGGTTCGGGTCCATCCGGCATCTCGACGTTCGGCTACGCTGGTCGCACCCACGCTGGCTGGGTCTCTGGGAGCCTACACCCCCACTGAACACACACACACACACCCCGCATGCACACGCACGCATGCCACCCCCACACCTCCCTCCCCCCATAGTGATTCAGGCCTCACTCCCCCATTGCCCCCCCAAGGGTGCCTGCAACATACACAAGCCAGTCCCCCACGCAGACGTCGCTGCTAGTGACCGAGAGACTGTGCACACCATTCTGCCTGCTCGCGTGTGTCACAGCTGCACACCTCGTGTTTGTGGAGCTGGGAGTGTGGCAGGCCTGCACAAGGGATGAGCAATATTTCCCTGGGGACACGCGTGTGGGCCGGGGGCCAGGCCCTCGGCTCAGGTCCGCCCAGCTGCCCCGACTCCCACGACAAAGGCTGGCTGCAGCCCTGGGAACGGTGAGGAGCCTGGACCCAGGCACTGGCTGGCACGGAGATGCGAGCCCAGCCGGGGCCCAGCCGAGCCAAGTGCTGGGCTGTTCCCCGGGAGCAATCTCTCCTTGCGGATGGGCGCTGTAATCAGCAGGGACAGGCGCGGCTCTGAGCGCTGCCCATGAATATTGATGTCATTTGTGCAGAGCTGCCAGAGCCGCGGCACTGAGCGGATGGTAAATGTCAGTCAGGCCCCCCTGGCTCCCCACAGAGCCCCGCAGACACATCCCAACCCAGCCCCTCCCGTCACAGCACAGAGTCCCCATGGCAGGGCAGGGGGGCTGTCCTTGAAGACAGGATGCTGGGGACTGGGTACAACAGAGAGAGATGCCCAGAGGCGGCTTTTGGGGGCGATTCCCCACCTTGCAGCGTTCTGCGAAGGACACCGGAGCTGGGGGACGAGTTCTCGAGCTGGCCACAGAGGCCGCCTGGCCCAATGGTGTTCCTGCCGCACTCCTGGGGGGGTCCCAGCCTCGCAGCTCCCCTGGCAGCCCAGCGAGCTCTCTGCCTTGTCTGCCAGCTGACCTGGACACTACCCGTGCGGGGCCCATTGTGGGACCCCCGCTCCTGGGTGACACTGATGCATCTCACAGCAGCGGGGTGGTGTTGGTGAGACGGGCACGCAGGGTGTGGGTCAATGACAGCCGCATTAGCTGCTCTCCAGCCATGGGGGACCCAGGAGGCGGGAGCCTCCAGCCCGCCAGCACCACGGCACTGCCTCTGCCCCCAGCCAGGTGGGGTCAGGGGGGGTCAGGCCCTGGGGACAGAAATGAACTGCACAGCTGGGAAGCAGCGGCTGGCCACAGAGCCCGGCTGCCTCCCATTGCCCAGACAAATGCAGGCACTAGCCCACATGGTGACGGCTCTGTGAGACCCCAGCCCCTGGCAGTGGGATCGTGCCCCAAACGACCCTGGGCTTTGGCTGGCCCTGAAGCTGTTGGCCAGCCCAGCGCATGGGCCGCACGGGTCAGGGATGTCACGGGGGATGAGACCTGGGGGCTCAGGGAGTCACTAAATCCCGTCTGAGGAGCAGATGTAAAGGAGCTGATGTCCCCGTGGGAATCTGGCCAAGGTCAGGAGCGCCTGATGCACTGTGGGGTCAAGGGCACTGACCCAGAGAGCTTGCCTGCCCGCCAGGGTCAGGACACGGCACAGAGGGACAGGGTGTGGAGGGGCTGCGGGGGACCGATGCTCAGTGGCTCCTGCCTGGCTGTGTGACCAGGACGCCAGCACATGAACATCTGGCGAGGGCTCTGCAGGCAGGACAGGCTGGACCCATCTGGGGACGGGGCTTCCCCCACTCAGCCACTGTCTGTCTGTCTGGCTGGCTAGGTGCTGCCTGTGGGCCCAGACCAGCCCGTCTCAGCATGTCCGCGCCCCCAGGCTCTGAGCACAGGTGGCTCCAGGGCACCCCAGGGGTGAGCCGTCCAGGACACAGACCCTGCTGGATCGAAGAGCCTGGCCCAGTGCCAACGGGCAGGGCAAAGGCTCCCCCAGCCCTACCCTGGGCAGGGCTGGCTCATGGACACACTGCCTGTGCTAGGACAGACAGACAGACCCAGGCATGCACACTGAGCACAGTCAGTGCTGGAAGCCAGTAATAGCCCTGGCCCCCACAGCCCTGAGCCCAGGAACGGCCAGGGCAGCGGATCCCCCACTGTGCCCGTGATCGGGGGAAACGCGGCCCTTGGGGCCCCTTCTCTCCTCGCCCCATGATCCTGCCCCTGCCCCACAGCTCCCCCCAGGCACGGGCACTACACCCCTGCAAAGATGACCCTGGAAGGGAGAACCCCATGGCGAGGCGCCGCGCTGGTTCCCGCCTGGCGAGGGGCACATGGGGCTGAGGTGGCTGGGCGGACACATGCTGGGCCACGTGCCCCTGGGCAGAGGGGCCCATTCTGGGCTGGAGCCGGCAGCACCAGAGCGAGCTGCGCATGCAGGTGAGGGAACAACACATGATTAATCACACGAGCGGCCCAGCCAGGCTGGCAGGGCCGGGCGGCCTCATGAATATTCAGCACTGGGCTCCGTGCTAAATCTCACTGAAATGTCAGGGCCCATTAGCCAGATGGGGGGGCCGGGACGGCAGCGCCGGGCTCCAGCCCTGGCCCTGCCTGGGATCCGGCCTGGCCCGCCCGGACGCGGGACGGGCGACTGGACACAGGCTCCCTAGAGCGGTGCCAAAGGGCTAGCAGGAGCACGCAGCACGGGGCCAGGGGCCTGGGGTGTGAACCTCCTCCTTGCCCACAGGCCTGCCAGCTTAGGGGCTGAGCCCCAGAGCATCCCTCCCTTGGGACGTGACATCCCTAGCACTGGGCCATCATGCCCCAGATCTGGGCTAGCCCAGGCCGCGGCAGGACACGTACGGTCCCAGATGTCACCGCCCCACTGCCAACTGAGCTGCCTAGCCCAAGCCAGACCCTCCTCGTCCCCAGGCTGCGATTCCTGCACCGGCCCGGGGGGCACTGGCCCAGGCTGTGGTGCCTCTACGTCCATGGAAGTGCTTTTCCTGGCCTGGGGTGCCCTTGGCACAGGGCACGGAGCACCCCCGGGAGTCAGCTGCCACCACGTGCCGGCACCCGGCCAGAGGCACTAACTATGCCATCCAGATCCGTCCAGCTGGCCACGGCTCAGAGCCTAGGCCCACACCTCCCTTTGCCCCATCCCACCCTGCACCCCCACCACCCCCAGGTCCCCTGGGATACATGCAGAGGCTGAGCCAGATTCATTGCTGCACCCAAGCCAGGCTGGGGGAGCAACTTTAAGCTGCCTTTGTGACTCCCCTGTTCTGGAGCCGCCCCCTGCCCCAGGCTAGGCAACAGCAGCCTTGGGGGTCCCCTGGGGCTGCCGGGCAGCACAAGGCGGGGCACAGAGGGCAGGGATTCCCTAGGCACCAGGGGCACACCCTGGGCTCTGCCAACAGCTGTGTCTCCCCGGCCAGGCCAGGGGAAAGGGAGCACACAGCAGCCGTGACCTGCAGCTGGGTGGGCAGCAGATCTCTCACTCACACGTGCCCCACTCCAGCTTGGCACACGGGCCGCCCAGTGCCATCCCAGCACCCCCAGGGACAGCCAGCAAATGCACCAGTCCCAAGACAGCCATGGAGATGATGAGGGAGATGCCCTCCCGCTGCAGGGACGGGCAGGCACTGGGGACACCCTCTCCCCAGCAAACCCAGGCTCACGGCCCTGCCCTCGGGCCCCCGGCAGCCCCACATGGGCGCCAGGCCTTCCCCCTGCATCAAGCTTGTCACCGCCCAGATGCAGCAGCGATGGACTCAGTCTGAACAGGAAGGACGTCCTGCTATGTCAGCACCAGGGCCTGCCCCATCTCCTGTCCACATCTCCGCTCTCTGTGCCCCGGTTGTCCTGGCTGCCTAGAGAGCCTTTTGGCTCTGCCGTGCCCGGGTACCGGTGCGGGCTCAGCCCCTCAGGAAGAGGCCCTGGCCAGCGGGACAAAGCTGGCGTGGCAGGGAGCTCCCAGTCCCGCGTGGGCGCGTATCGGCTCAGCAGAGGCAGAGGCAGCGCCCAGCAATTACACGGAGACATTTAAGCTCTTAATCCTATTGACGATTATCCCAAGGTCGGGGCATGGCTAATCCCGGCACACTGGCCAGCAGGGAAGCGGGCAAGATGTCGGAGCCACAGAGTCGGGGCCAGGGCCCAGCTAGAGGACATCTCAGGGAGGCCCCATCCGTGGGCAAGGCCCCGCGGGGTCTCACTGACCCTCCAGGGGAAGCCCCATGGCTTCACCGCCTCCTAGACTGGAGCCCTGGGCCTGCTGCCCCCCTGCTGCGCCCGGTGAGCTCCTGTCAGCGCGTCCCATGGACACAGCCCGAGGGAGACGTGTCCCGTCCTAGGGAGCAGTGCACCCTGTGCCAGCGTCTGCAGGGCCACGCAGCCGGGCGGGGGATTAGGCACCAGTGCAGCTGCCTTGCTTGGGTGGGGACTTTCAACCCCGGACCGGCCTGGCCTCCTGGCTCTGTCCTCGGCTGAGAGCCTGACTCCTTCCTGGGCCAGCTCATGTCCCCCACCTCCCGCCCTGTTTTCCAGCCAGGGGCGGGGAAACCCATCCCTCCCGGGCACTGGGGGTGACTGACTCGCTGGGTGGCTGTGCCCGGCACTCGCTCCAGGCTGGCAACATCCTGCATGACGTGCAGGGCCCAGGACTGGCCTCAGGCCCAGGGGCGAGAGGGAAAATCCCAGCACTGCTCCCCTCGCTTCTCCCATTCCTATGTTCCAGGATCACCCTGGGACCTGGGGAGTCACTTTGGGGTCCCTATGCCCCCTAGGTCCTGCTCAGCCCCTGCCCTCCAGGATCCCGCCCGGAGACATCCCCGTCCCTGGGACCGTGACTTTATGGCCACGCTGGCAACCACTGAGTGCTGGAGGCAGAATCTCCCAGGACCAGGCTGTGGACAAGGGAGAGCCAACCTTGCATACGCCCGGCTCCCGCTGCGCCAGCTCCAACCCCTGCATCTTCCGCTGGCTCGTCCCGTACAAAGACACAAAGGCACCCGCCGCCCTCGCTCACCCACCTGCCCACCCTTGTACCACGCGCTCACCCAGTGAGCCACCCACCCACTCGCACACCTGCTCACCCCGCAGGTCCCGCACGCCCGCCCACGCGCCACTCAGCGGGCGCTTTCTATTGAGACTCTTTAGTGTCATCGTTAGAAAGAGAACGAGACATTGCACATGGCATTTCTATGATAGATAGATAGAAAGAGAGAGAGAAAGAGATGGGGGCGAATGGGATGGATAGATAGAGAGATAGATGGGGGGGTGTATGGGCATGGACAGATAGATTGATAGAGAGAGATTTGTAACCCCTTTGAGTCCCTCCCTCCGGAGCACTGCTGTCACCTTGTCTTCTCAGGCGGGTTTGTGCTAACCCCCGGGGGAAGTGGTGTCAGCATGAGAGCAGGTTATTAATACAGGAGGAGGGGGATGGAATTCATTTGACTCTAAAATAGCTGAGATACTGAACTGCTCCTTTAAAATGTGCTTTTAATCAGAAAGAAAAGATGAGAAGTTTGAACAATTAGGGAGTAATGAGCTTAAAAAAATAGCTCTGAAGATTAGCTCTGGTTTTTACAGCACTTTGAAAATTTAAAAAGCTCTGCTAATGCTAAGTAAATTTTTACACACACACACAGACGCACACACACACCCCTCGTTACTAATGGAAAGCAAATGCTTGGAAAGTTTGGACAGCCACCAGTCAGCCAGTGCGGAGGCAGCCAGGGATGATTTTCCAAGAGGATGGGCTGGTTTTTCCCACCAGCCTTTGAGAAATGGGGAGGCACCAGGGGGCTGGAGAAAGCCAAGGTGGTTCTGGTCTTTGTGGAAGGACAGATGAGTGGTATCGGCAATGAGGGTCCAATACCCCGACATCCACCCCAAGAAAAAAGCGAGCAAAGGGTTACGTGTGGGCTGGCGTCTGCAGGAAACAGGCCCAGCGAGCAGCATGGGGACGCAGTGCCTGGCTGCAGCACAGCCGACTGGTGCCGGACGCCAGTGGGCAGGGGTGGGGGATGCTGCGGACAGACGGACGCACCCTAAGGCATGTGCAGGCCTGGTGCAGACTCCTTTGACTGGAGGTTCACACACCCCCGCCCCCCGGGTCACTTCTGTCCAGGTCAGGGGAGCGCTGGACTTCCTCTCTGATGCTGGGCTCCCACATTGGCATCCGCGGGTGACATCTTCAACCGGCTCCGCTTGGCTAAGGGCCCTGGCCCCACCCGGCCTCCCTGATTCCTGCCTTGTCCCTTGGCTGGACTTGGCGATTCAGCAGCCATGGCCATGGATCTGCAGCCCTGAGATTACCCTAGCTAGGAGAGGCCACTGCATGTCTCGTCTCCTCTACAGTGCGGGGCAGCGAGCCCATCACACCTACGAACGCTGACAGTCGAGGAGCCCCCTGTACTCACCTGGAGCTCCAGGGCCCTAAAAGCCAACAGCTCCGAGGTGGGTGGGGGACTGACACAACCGAGCTATGTACTCGTCTGGGCAGAGACACTGTGCCCTGAAGGGCTGGCCCTAGGCTGGGATCAGTGGGACACAGCATAGAGCAGACCTTGTGAGCGCAGGGAGCAGGAACATTCGGCAAAGCCCGTCTCAGGGGGATCCAGAGCCTGGCTCCTTCCCTTGCCCCAAACCAGGGGACTGAACCGCTCCCAGCTTGGCCTGAGACTCGCCCCTCGTCCCCCTCCGTCCTTCGCCTCTTTCCCAGGCAAACAGATCCCCTGGCCTCCACCTCTCGCTTTGTTCCAACCTGTTGCAGGTTGCAGTATCCGGCCATTATCTGTGCGCAGGCAGCCACACCTGCCTGCTAGGGTCTCGGCAAAAATCACACCCCCGGCACACACATTCCTCCCATGAGAGGGGACGCAGCACACGTGACCCATGGCAGGCACATCGCTCAGTGTCTCGCTGGACGCTGCCCTGACACCACAGTGATGGGGGAAGGGAAGATCCTCTGCAGAGGGCCCAGAATTGCCGAGGAACCGCAGCAAATGCTGAGTGAAGGGACTCGAGGGAGGTCGAGCCAGTGGGGGAAGGCGCTGAGCCAGTGTCCCACAGAACCCTGGCAGGTGAGGGTTGGCAGAGACCTCAGGAGGTCACCTAGTCCCGCCCCCTGCTCCAAGCAGGACCAACCCCACTAAACCGTCCCAGCCAGGGCTTTGTCCAGCTGGGTTTAAAATCCTCCCAAGGATGGAGATTCCCAGACCTCCCTAGGTAACCCATCCCAGTGCTTCATCACCCTCCTAGGGAAAAGTGTTTCCTAATGTCCAACCGAGACCTCCCCCACTGCAACTTGAGACCGTTGCTCCTTGCTCTGTCATCTGCCACCACTGAGAACAGCCTAGCTCCATCCTCCCTGGAACCCCCTTTCAGGCAGTTAAAGGCTGCTGTCAAATCCCCCCTCATTCTTCTTTTCTGCAGACTAAACAAGCCCAGTTCCCTCAGCCTCTCCTCATAAATCTTGTGCTCCAGCCCCCTCATCGTTTTTGGTGCCCTCCACTGGACTCTCTCCAACTTGTCCACATCCTTTTTGTAGTGGGGGGCCCAAGACTGGACACAATACTCCAAATGGGCCTCACCAATGCCCAATAGAGGGCAATAATCACTGTAAGGTCAGAGGCCTTGAGTTTTGGCTAAGCTTAGGCCTTGTTCATGGGCTAAGCAGTAGCAGCCATATTAGGAGACAGCAGCCATATGCTGAGTAGCAGGTAGTCACATCTTCACATTCCTGAAACTAATTCAAAACAATGTAATATCCGGCTGTTAAAAAGGTGCTACTATCTTAATAGTTCCTACCACCACCAGATAAAGAAACAGATATTAAGATGCTTAAAGAAGACTTTGTTTGCTAGCATTCTGTCTGGAAAGAAATCACTTTAACAGTTGTGGTTGTAAAGTCTACACTTCTTATTGTTTTGCCTTTATGGTCCCCAATTCTCTGTTTTTATCTGAGACGTCTGTCTGGTTCTTTGGTTGCTTCTGTCTGTTGAGTAACTAAGTGGGCACTATTTAAATCAATTAAGGTGGTGGGATAGGATTGGTTGAAGATCTGCTTCATAATGTGCTAGGATTTGTAGCACTTCCATTTAAAACGATTGGTACACAGCTAAGCAGGACCCACGTTTAACTGTGTAAACTGGAGTCCAAAGGCATGTGCTTCGGATCCTAACGCCAGGACCCGGCCCAAGATCAGAGCGGCCGGTTCTCAACACCCGGCCACCCACCCCGTGCACCTGGAGTCCCGCTGATCTACCCCGACTGGCCACCAGGAGACGTGTGTCTGCCTCCCGGGGAGCGGGGAGCTCTGGATGCTCAGCATGTCCTGGTTTGGGAAGTGCCAATGAGCAGAGAACAAGGCTAGTCCTGTGTGCGGCTCCTGCACGGGTAAAAGCCCCGCAAGCCCGCAGAGAATTACAGCCGGAGCCTGCGGCTGGGGAAGGCGGGTGCTTCAATGAACAGGTTACGCCCTGAGCCCTACAGCCTGGGTGCGGGTGACCCTGAGCCCCGGTATGTGAGTTGGGTCGGGTCGGTGCCTTTCCCCGGAGTCCCATGGGCCAGGAATGGGTGGGGAGCCGTAACAGGGTTCTGCCTTGAGCCCTGTGGAGTGGGGAATGGGTGGGGTGCCCTAGTGTGCAGGTAACACCACTTCCCTCCATCTGCTGGCAATGCTCCTACAAATGCAGCCCAATATGCTGCTAGCCTTCTTGGCAACCAGGGCACACTGCTGACTCATCTCCAGCTTCTTGTGCACTGTAACCCCCAGATCCTTTCCTGCCCAACTGTAGCAGGAAGGACCCAAGCAGAGGAGGGGAATGAGAACAACAGCTGGCAGCAGGGCAGGGAAAAGAGAGGTCCCCTGGGGACATCGTGGGGACCGGCTAGGTCTGGCCTGGTTTAATTTGGACACTAGCGATCTAGACACAGGGAAGGAGCAAAGGGGCTGGTAACTGCCCTCCCAGCTGCTCCTCGGCAGGGCAGAGGGATCTGCCCTAGGTCAGACCCCATGGCGTGTGGGGCAAGGCTCAGCCAGCAGCTGCCAGTGACCAGGCCAGGGCAAGTCCAGGCCAGGCACAGCACAAGAGCAAAGAGACAGACGGGGCTGTCAGGCACACGGGAAGGGGCAGGGACTGGCTTGGGCCACCCCTTCCTGCACCTGAGCCATGAGATCAAGCCACAGAGATGAACAGAAGCGAAGCTGAGGCTGCTGAATCTCAGGAAAACCTCAGCGACAGACGGATCCAGCAGGGACCCCCCACCCCGAGGGGCAGGGAATTGCGGCTGGAAGCTAGATAAATTCCGCCTGGAAATGAGGGAGGGTAATCGACCATTGAACAATGGACCGAGGGCGTGGCAGAGTCTCCAGCATTGACACTTTCTAAAGCAAGCGGGGCTGTGTCTCTAAGAGAACTGCTCTGGGAACGGCTGCGGGGCAGCCCGCTGGCCTGGGAAGCTAGGAATCTCCGATCTGGGGGTGGAGTAGGTCCAGTGGGGAGTCACACCGCAGCTTTTGCCACGAGAGCGGGAAGGGCCCTGCCGGCAGGCGGGGGAGCATGGGCTGGACGTGGCCAAGTCTCCACGCAGAGGGAGGGGGCGGCAGGTGCTCAGATCAAACCTGACAGACTCGGGTTTAGCTGCAGAAGAGAGGGACAGGTCTGAGCTGGAGGGACAGGTCTGAGCTGGATGGAGAGCACAGCACCCCATGGGTTTCAGCCAGCGTCACCGCCAAACAAACCTCACTGCAGGAGAGCCACACTGGCCTCAGCCAGCTGCTCCCCAGGGGAAACCGAGGCACCGAGCCCTGGGGAGGCACCGACGCGTGGGAACAAGGTCCAGGTACAGAACACAGGGCTGCAGGTGCCTGCGGCCAGGAGGGCTGTGCTGTGCCTCTCTGTCCCTCTGTCTGTCCGTCCCAGCCCAGGGAGACAGGCCTGTCCCCAGGAGCCGAGAATGGGCTGGGGACACAGCCCTGTGCAGGAGCTGGGCCAAACTCCCCCAGCTCCAGGCCTGTCTGGCCCTGCTCTCTGCCCCACACCCATCGCCCCACAGCGCCCTCCATGTTCCCCTGCTGGGGCCCTCCTGCCTTCTGGCCATGGGAATTGCTGGCTCGGCAGGATCTTCCCCTCCCTGGGGACGGGCTGTGGGCAAGTGGGAGCAGTGCCAGGCCGGGGCTCTTTGTGCCAGCACCTCCCTCTCCGGCTCTCAGCACGGCTGCAGCCGGGGCCTGTGCATGGACCCCCTAGGCCTGGAATCCCAGGCCCACATCGCCTCTGCATCCGTGCCTGCCCCTCCCCACCCGGCCTCCGAGTCCCAGGGCAGTCCCGGTGCCATGTGGGGCGGCAGCGATATGGCCGGGTTCAGTGCCCAGGTTCCTCCTCATGCCACAGTCCAGACCCAGCTCACACCCCCCAGCACCTGGGACCCCCCCCCGGGCAGGTGACCCTAAAGGGGCCCTGCTGCCCCTCCCGCCCACACTGGGTCTGTGGGGGGGAAAAGAAACTCCTAGTAACAGGGACAGGAGTCAGCCCTGCTCTGCCCTGCAGAACGTGGACGGCCCCTTCCCGCCAGATCCAACGCTGTCCTGCCATTCATTTGTCTCAGGGCCCCTGACATCCCGGAGTGGCGGCCCCGCAGAGGGAGGGCTCCCTGGGAATGCTAATGGGGGAGGAATTACGGCCCGTGACACTTTAACGAGCCAGCGTCCTGGCACTGCTCTTCCGCGGCTGCAATTCCCCAGCGGGCGTTTGGGAGAAAACCAACCCCAGGAAAATCAAATAAATAAATCGCTGCTGTGGTGCCCCCCCGCCTCCGTCCCTCGCCGTGATTTCCCCTGTGAGCCCCGCACCGGCACAAAGCAATCAGCGCCTCTTTAGGCAGGGCTGGCAGGATGATTGATCCCGCGCTGCGGGTGCTGGCGGGGCGAGGGAGCGCGCAGGGTGATGCATGGGCAGGAGCAGAGGTGGGGGGTGGGGGCCAAGCTGCACATGCCAGCCACTCCCAGCCCTGCATTCATTGGAATATTTGACAAATCAAATGGACTTTGGTGAGTCGTGGCCGCGCCAGGGGAGATTTATGGGGGTTCCGGGTGAGCGGCTGCTCCCGCAGCCCGTGCGCTCCACGGCTGGCGCAGACCGTGGCACTGGGAGCCATTCATCCACCCAGCCCTCGGCCCCGCACGCTTTAGCAGAGTGCCGGCTTCAAGAAGGCCCCAGCCCCACAGTCCTGGCTCCCTAGCGAGGCATCCCTACCCACGGCACCCCACTCCCCAGGCCCAATGGAGCTTAACCCTTTTGCTGCCACAGAGCTTCATCTAAATTTGTGTCCCGGGCTGGGAAAGACAGAGCTCTGCCGTGAGGAAAGCGGGGCTGGAGAGAAGGTCTGGGTGCTGGAGCCCAGCTTAACAGGAGCGAGTCCCTTCCCATCAGCCCCCCTCGGCAGCACAGGGAGGACAAGACCACCCGGCTCCCTGGGGAGCCAACATCTGAGGCACTTGGAGATCCATGCCTGGAGGTAGCAGTGAGAGGCTGGGGGCTGGCAGGCCCCTGGGTCCATCCTCCTGCCCTGTTCACTCCAGGAGCTCCCTGGTGCACATCTGCTGCACCCCAGGATTCATCCTAAAGAATCTGTGACATCACCCCCATGCCGGGCCCTGCTGGCCCCCGAGACCCCAGTCCATCTCACCTCACAGCCCTGCCCCGCGGTTCCTAGTTATTGCTAGGTCTGCGCGCATCGTTCTGGCGCCAGGCTGCCCCTCCCCATGGGCTGGTGCCCCGCTGCTCCGGTGGGTCAAAGTGGGTGCGTGTCTCACTGCACGTGTCAATCCCACTCACCGCTAATTCTCGGCCATGCCACCGGAACCCAGCCCAGCCAAGTGCCGATGGGCTGGGGGGCAGGGCAAGGACCCCTGGGGCACCAGGGGGGTGTTCCAGACACTGCTCCCCGGACTGCAGAGCAGCCACAGCACCTAGACATGGGCGTGCCCAGCCGGGTCCCATCTGGCCCGTCTGCGAGGGGCTGGGCCCAGGGCAGAGGTAAATGTGCCAGCGATGGGGCCGCGGCTCTTCCCGCGGGGTGATTCCTGGTTAGATCCATCTCCCTTCTGGGGAGTTTCACTTCTTATTTCACTTTGCCCAGCCCCGTCCTGGGCCCTCGCAGGCCAATGTTACAGCCATGCCCGGGGGAGGCTAGAGCCCCGGGTCCTGAGAGCAGCACCCCGGCTCCCAGGGGAATGAAAGCATGTCAGGGCGCAAAGAGAAGGACCCTGCCCCCTGGCTGGGAGAAGAGGGCCCAGGATGAGTTGCCTTGGCCATGGGGAAGTCCACTCAGGGCAGAGCCAGGGCTGCAGGGACAGGGGCCGTGTGCCAGCCCCGATGCCAGATAGAGCCAGCGCCTGGGGCTGGGAGGCTGGCGGACAGAGCGGCGCTGGGTGGGGCCCTCCCTGCTACAGGGGCTGGCCCAGCCGTGACCGTGGTTAGCTGAGCCTTCTCTGACCTCAAGCTAACGCCGATGGGGTGCAGAGCAGCCGCACACCCCCGAGCCAGGATTCGTCCTCATGCGCCTGGAAATCATCCTGTACCCAGCCAACCCACGGGCGCCTGGAGCCTTCACGCCACTGCCCAGCCTGGCAGGGCTCCTGTGGGAACTCCACGTGGCGCCCCTCTCGCTGAGCTGCCCGCACGCCCCGCACCCTCTAGTGAACCTGCTGGCGGGAGGGTGATGTCTGCGCCCTGCACCTGGCCTGGGTGTTGCCCCTCTGCTGCCGGGTCCAGCGCAGACCCTCCGTGCGCCAGCTGGTGTGGGGAGGGCCGTGGGGTTTGTGTGCACGAGTGGGCAGCGCTGCGCGCAGGGAGCTGTATGTGCAGTGAGAGAAGGGATGCGTGAGAGTGGGTAGGGGGCACGGTGCCAGCAGGGCTGGGGGTGCAACGTGCATGGCCCGCAGGAGGGGTGGATGCTGTGAAAGGAGTGGGGGGAGGCTGGGAGTGGCGGAGGGGGGCTCCCTGCCCCCAGCGCTACATGCTCTGACCCCGCATCCCCGCAAGTGGGCAGAGGCCAGCCCTGAATGGCAGCAGAGATGCAATTAATGGCCCATCCCTGGGGCCCCAGCCGCAGCGGGAGGTAAGTGCAGGTGGTGCCTATTGAGGGGCGCTCAGCACCATACAGGGCTCAAGTCACGGCACCCAGGGGGCGGGGCAGCGAGGGCACGGCCCCTTGGCTCAAGCCACATGGGGGTCGCCAGCCAGTGCGGGGCAAGGGGGCCACGTTCGGGGCCAGGTTCTCGCAGAAAGGCTGGCAGCACCTGTCCTGTCCCCACGACGATTGCCTGGGTTAGCGTTACCCCAGCGCCAATGCCTGCCCAGTCTCTGGGGGGGTTGGTTCTGTGCCAGCACCTGGCTGTGTCTCCAGGCCAGGGGAGCTCCTGGGAAATGCCCCAGCACTGGGGCAAGGAGCTGCTCCCTGGGCCACTGCCATTGCCCCGGCCTCCTGCCCCATCGCCCTGCCCAAAACAACCCCCACCTCAAGGAAACGGGGTCACTGGTGGGGTTGGAGCCAGAACCATCCATAGCACAGCACCAGCCTCCACCACTGGGACTAGACCGTCACTCCCTAGCCAGCAGCAGCGGTAGGCTGCTATCCTCTCTGTGGAGCAGCTGCTGGAGGGGGACACAAGACACACTTGCCAATGGGCTCCCTATGCCCTAAAATCTCTGACCTCGGGGTGTGCACGGCCAGGCCAGGAGCCAGGTCCACGGAGAACAGCCTGCCCAGCCCCGAACACCCTACTACAGGGCTGACATCAGCAGCTGGCCCAGGCCCTGGCACAGGCCGGGGGGCTGGGACCAAGGCCCGACTGTGAGTCCTGCCTGGAGGGGCCAGGGTCACAAAACCCCAGATGACGGCACAGACGCTCTCAGAGCCCCTGCTGTACCCACTGGGACCCTCACCCGGCGCCCATGGCTCAGCAGGCGGGGCTGGAACAGCTCTGCACCACCCCATGGCCCAGCCCCCACCTGCCCCGCCCAGCCTGCTGACCCTGAGCAGCGTGGGGAGACGCCAGTGCCCAGGGCAGAACCCCCCGTAGGGCCAAGGGGACCCTGTGTCAGCCACCCCCAGGGACGGGGCTTGAACCCCTTGGGGGGCAGCCAGGCAGGACTCTAGCAGGGAGGGTGTCTCCCCAGGGCCCCTCACACCCATGTAGCTGCCTCCTGAATCTGGCCTTGGAGCGCTCAGCCCCCCTGCTCCACTGGGAGCCCCCCGCAGTGAGTCCCCTGGGTGGGACCCTGGGGAGCAGTGACCCGCCCCACGGGCCCTGCACCCGCCTGCAGGCAGAGGCGGTTCCCAGCCCGCGGGGAGAGCAGCAGGGGCCGTAGCTCAGGTGCACGGCGCCGCACAGACTGTGCCAGCTGCTGGAGCGAACGTTACAGCAACGACCCGCTGGGGATGTTCCCAAGCCTGTTCCTGGACCCCCACCGGGTCAGCCTCACACCTGCCTCCCCCCTTGACTCTGTCCGTTTTCCCAGGCACAGGGGTCACCTTCCCCCCCACTCTCCAACTCCTGGCAGGGGCTGGCCCTGGCCATTGTCCCTGCTCAGGTAGCTAAAGGCAGCCGCACCTGCCCGCTAGGGCTCATGGCACAGACCCACCCTTGAATAACATGTAGGGAAAACTGAGGCACACACCATATTCATTAAGAACATTCCTACTTTGTGACAGACCACAACCCCGCCCCAGCTGGGCCCTACACAGGGCAGGATGGAAAGCCCATTTCCACTTGTAACCCGTCTGCCAGCCAGAGTCGACAGCAACAAAGGCCAGGCTCAAGCTCTAGGGCAGGGATGTCAAACTCAAATACACAGTGGGCCAAAATTAAAAACTTGGACAAAGTCGCGGGCCAACCTTGATATTTATTGAAAAAATGTCTACAATTGAGGAAGTTTTTCCTTCTCATCAAATATAACGATGAACCTTTTCATATGGAAACAAACTTAAGTTTTGCTTAAACATTGAATCTGGAACAAGCAAAGCTTAATACTATAAACACATATGAAATCGGTGCATGCGCTGTCTACCGGCGGGCCAGCTCCAGTAGACATTTGGTATTTTCTCGCGGGCCAAATATAATTACACTGTGGGCCAGATTTGGCCCACGGGCCTGAGTTTGACATCTATGCTCTAGGGGATCCTTTCAACAATACAACACAAATCCAGCCCGATGCCCCTCCCAGTGACCTGGGGCAATCACGCCCCTCACCCTGGCCCCTCCTGCAAGCACAGAGGCTGATGCCTGGTCTACACTAGACCCTTTTTCAACCAAAGTCAGCATTTTGCCCCAAAACAGTGGCAGTATACGCACTGCCATCCCCTGCCCCTGCCGACCCAGCGCCCATGACCTGGTGACAAAACAGTGACAGGTGGTGTCACTCTGGTGACAGAAGGCGTAGAGCTTTTCATGCCAAATGTTTAGCTCTGGCCATCAGCTTGAACTCGGCTGCCCTGCAGCCATCCGCCCCTCCCGGGAATTTTTTGAAATTCCACTCCCTGCTTGGTCAGTGTGGAGAGCTCACATCGCATCTTCCCAGCTGGCCATGGCGGCTCCATGCAGCAAACGCTCTCCTGCTTGGAGCACACGGGAGTTTCTGGATCTGCTCAGCATTTGGGGAGAAGAGGCCGTGCAATCCCAGCTCCGCTCCGGCTGAAGGAACTTTGATACCTATGGTCAGATTTCTCATTTAATGGTGGAGCAGGGCTAAGAACCAGACATGCTGCAGTGCCAGGTGAAAATCAAGCGAAAACTAGCAAGTCAAACCATCGCCCTGGTGCAGAGCCAAAGACCTGCCACTTCCATAAGGAGCTGGAAGCCACCCTCAGTGGCGACCCCACCTCCACCGCCAAGAAACTCATGGATACCTGGTTTGAAGCTGCTCCCATGGAGGAGATGCCCCCTAGCATCCCTGCTTACATTCAGGAGAGATATTGGCATCTACGGCCCCAATCTGTGGAAAATGGTGGCACAATTTGAAATGTTATCCCTATCTACCTGCATCAATACCCCAAACAATCACCCAGAACCTTTTCCACAACTTGAGTGCCCCCGCCCTCCGGGCACGACTCATCATGCCCTGGTTGATGGTCAAGCTGTGTGCCTGCCAGGGGACAGTGAGAAAGAGGTGTATTTTTCATCAATGCTGTTATCACACTCACAGTCATGTTCTGTTCACTGTTCATTGTGCTTCTACGGATGTGCCCTTGAGGGGAAACCTCTCCACACCTGCCGAGTGCCTGAGGCTGATAAGAAAACGACCATGAAGAAGCAAAGAGATGTTCCAGGAACTCCTCCAGCCCTCTCATGTGGGGAAAAAGAAGAAAAAAGGGCCTGGAGACAGTGTCCAAAAATCAGAAAATTGCTAGGCAGGAGAGGAGGGAAAACCAGGAGCGAGTGATAGCAGGTCACAAGTGCATGATAAAAGCCATGGAGGAGCATATGGAGCTGCTAAAGTCACTTACGATGCTGCAAATTCCCCTTGCAGCCAACAAAGAACTGCTTTCCATGTCCTCCCCAAACTCCACCCACACATTCCTACCAGCTCCGGGCCCTGTCAGTATCCCTTTCACTCCACCCCTTCAGACAGCTTCCAGACTTACACCCAGCTGTCAGAGCTCACGCTGCCCCTCACTGCTTTCTCCCCTCCAATCCAGCTTTTGGTGTGTGTTGTGAATAATTGTTATTTAATAAAGACATACTCTGTGAAGAATAAGCAATCTTTATTGGTCTCTTGCACACGGTGGCTGCAGCTGCCATTGATACACAGTGCACGCTGAGTAGCAATCATTGCATGGCACAGTGCTGTTTACAAAGACACGCTACTGGTGCTCATTGTCAAAATGGCTCCTCAAGGCCGCCCTGATTCGAATGGCCCCCCGTTGTGCCCCTCTAATAGCCCTGACATCTGGTTGTTCACAGTCAGCTGCAAGGCATTCCACTTCTGTCCTCCACCCCGGGGAAAATGGGAAACTTTTCACCCTTAGCTTCACAAATATTATGGAGCACACAGCAGGCGGCTATAGCCATGGGAATATTCCCCTCATTGAGGTGTAACCTGCCATAAAGGCATCGCCAGAAGCTTTTAATCCGCCAAACCCACATTCAACAGTCATTCGGCACCTGCTCAATCTGTTATTGAAACTCTCCTTGTTGCTATCCAGGTTGCCTGTATAAGGCGTCATGAGCCATAGCAGTAAGGGGTAGGCTGGGTCTCCCAGGATCACTCTGGGCATTTCAAAATCCCCACTGGAATCTTTTGGACTGGAAAGAAAGTTGCTGAAGATGTGTGCATCGTGCACCTTCCCTGAGCAACCAGTGCTGATGTCAGTGAAACGCCCCCGATGTGGGAGGGGAGCCCAGTGTGACGTCACGCTCCCCTTTTAGAGTCCATCCCAGCTTGCTAGAGCTATCGGCTTGTGACCTGTGGGGGTGTGATGGAGCCCACAGGAACCGGGCCCCAGGACCACGCAGGCACAGCCAGGCAGGACTTTAGTGCTCGGAGTCTGCCTGCCCCCAGGGCCCCACACGCCTATGCAGCCTGTGCTCCCCCTGTGGGGCTCCCTGGGGCGCCCTTCCATGCTCCAAAGGGCCATGCACCCACCCCACAGCCAGGGCGATTCCCAGCCAGCGCGGGAGGCAGCAGGGTTCATTAGATCGCAGGATCACAGCGTAGACAGACTTTATTAGCAGCTAAACTAGGAGTTACAGCAGCAACCACCTGGGGAGCCCCATTCTCAGGCCCTGCTCCCCCCGATCCCTCATGGGGGACTGGCCTCTTCCCCCAGCCACCCCCCAACACATCCCCAGCCCCTCCTCTGTCCCTTGTCTCCTTCCCGGCTAGGTGGCCTCTCCTCTTGGTCTCCACCTGCCCCAGCCTGTTTCAGCTGGCGGACTCAGGAGGGCAAAGGCATCTGCCCATGGTTTGCACAGGTGTGGCTGGGGGGGCCCATCTGCCCCCCAGTGACCTCTGCTATGATCACACACCCGGGTCCCATCACTGGAAAACACGAGTAACATATGGGGAAACTAAGGCACACACAGCACGCAGAGAAAACCCTTAAAATACCTCCAATTCATCACACCTCCTCCTGTGAAAAATGGACCCAACTTGCGGCAGCCTCCTCCTCCTGCTGCCAGCCTCCCTCCTTCCCCTCTGGCTCTGCCCCATGGCTGGGTCCTGTCAGAATCCCAGACTGTGAGCTCCCGGGGGCAGGGACTGCCCATTGTACTGGTGTGTCAGTGCCTGGTGTGGCCCGGGAGGGTCTGTACAGGTGTGTCAGGGCCTGGCACAGCACGGAGAGGGGCTATATAGGTGTGTCAGGACCTGGCGTGGCACAGGGGGCTCTGTACAGGTGTGTCAGGGCCTGACACAGCACAGGGGGGCTGTATAGGTGTGTCAGGGCCTGGCGTAGCACAGGAGGGTTGGTACAAGTGTGTCAGGGCCTGGTGTGGCATAGGTGGCTCTGTACAGGTGTGTAAGGGCCTGGCACGGCACGAGGAGGGGCTATATAGGTGTGTAAGGGCCTGGCATGGCATGGCACAGGGGGGCTATACAGGTTTGTCAGGGCCTGGCACGGCTGGGGGGGAGAGGGGGCTGTAGCAGTGCATACGGGTGTCATGGCACCCTGGGCTCAGTGCTATGACCCAGCTTTGAAACAGGCCCCAGGAGCACCCCTGGGACCCGACTCCTCGCCCACGTGGCCTCACTGCCTTCAAATGAAGCCTCTGGGCTCCAGCATTCTGCCTCGCCTCACGGACACTGCCCAGTGAGTGCCACTGAGCCAGACACCGCGACAGAGACCTTCCACCACAGGGACCCAGGCGCCTCAGCAGGCGTCGACAGTGGCCCCCGTCCGCCTCCCTGGGCACCAGGCTCCCCACTCACCGGGCCCAGTACCGGCAGGCCTTTGGCCAGCAAAGGGTCAGGCAAAGACCAGCCCGGCCCAGCTGGGGGTCCCTGGAGCCAGGCTGTGGGGCAGCCCCTGGTTTCTCTTCGCTGGCCCTGGGAGCCCAGTTTTTATCACCTGCCCTGTCCCCACGCTGCCTTCCCGCTCCAGAGCCCTGCTGAGCAACGTCTGTCTGTCCGTCCACACACCCTGCCCCACCGAGCTCAGCCCTTGGGGTTCCCATGGTCTCTGCAGGGCCCCCCCACTGAGACAGGCTGGTCCCTGCCAGCCCTGGGGGACTCAGCCCCCTCACCCAGGACAAACTCCGGCACCGGCCCGTCACAGCCAGGGTTGGGCGCTGTGCCCATGTCTGGGTAGCCAGCTGCGTGGCTCAGCAGTGTGAGAACCAGGCAGCCGGCGGGTGCAAGGTGGGTGCAGGAATTCTCCATCGCCCCAGCCCCACCTCGCCAGGAAGGGGATTAACGACGCTGGCAGCCATGCTGGGGTGTCACAGTGCAGCGCGTGGGGGCGCAGGTGGAGACATTGGTGCATGGATGCAGCGCGCGGGGGGCACAGGAGGCCGTGCAGTGAGCAGCGCCGGGGAGGGCCAGTAGCCCCGGCTGGCAGCCAGGAGATAAGCTCCCATCTCATCCTCACTGCCGTGAAGGGAGGCAGATTTATGGCTCCCAGCTGCGATTTGCTGCAGTTCAGGAGGGGGGGAATCGATTGCTGCTCCCCCTGCAAGGCAAACAAACCAGCACAGCTCTTAACCCTTGCAGGGCTGGGCCGGGCGGCACAGCTCCCCACGGGCAGCAGAGGGACGGGTGTGAGGACCTCCTGGCTGCAGGGAGTCCATGACCCCAGCCAGGCTGGCACCCCTCAGGCAGCTGGTGGCTGAGATGCATGGCACAGTGCAGGCCATGGATCGGTGCCTTGTGCAGAGGAGATCACCCCCCCCATGCCCCTGGGCTCCCAGGCTTCTCTGAACGGCCCCCACCCTGCTCGGCCCCTGGCTCCCGCGCCTGGCGGCTGCCTTGCCTGGAGCCCACCTGGCAGAAAGATGCCGGGAATCCTACTGACCCCCAGCCTGTGCCAAGCGGCTGGGCCTGGGGCCCCCTGCAGCCTGGGAGGGACTGGGGCCCAGGCTGACCTGGGATGTGCAGGGCCTTGGCGAGTGGCTAGCAGCATCTGCAGGGTGTGTCTATGCCAGGCGCTGGGGGCAACCCAGTGACACTCGCTGCACAACGCCCACCGTCAGGCCCCTTCCTGGGCTGGTGCCAGACAGGCGAGCGCATGGGCCAGCTGGGGGGCTGGGAATGACCCCCCATCTCAGTGCAAGCAGCCCCCCTGAGGGGACCGGGGCAGAGAGGAGATGGAGGCAGTGACAGAGCAGCTCTGGGGGAGTGGCTGTGGGGGGCCAGGGACAAGGACCGGGGTGGGGCGGGTGTGGGGGAACGGGGGCAGCGGGGGGCCAGGGCGGCTCTGTAGCAGCAGTGGCAGATGAGGTGTGCCATGAAGGGCTCTGGCCCCGCATCCGGGAAGAGCAGAGCAGCACGCGGAGCAGCGCGTGGGGGTTCTGGGGGGTCTCTGTGGGGGTGTCACAGCTGGGGGTGCTGAGGGGCATATGTGGCAGTGCCACAGCCCGGGGGTAATGCTGCTGGGGAGGGGGCGCAGTGGCAGGACAGACAGCTAGAGCCCCCGCAGACAGCTGCAGTCCTTGAAGCCGCCCCCTCCATGGCCCCCGGTGGGGGGAACCTGCCCCCACCTCTGGATTCCCGCAGCGCCACAGGAGATCATCAAACCCCGACTGCAGCCGGTTCCGCATCCCGCCAGGCGGAATCGCAATCAGCCTCAAGAGCCCCCCCCCCCGCAACGCTCAGCCCCGCCCCAGGCTCCCCCCCACTGCTCAGCCCTCCCCACACCCTTGGCAGCTCAGGGGGAGGGGCTGCCCCCCCAGCCATGGTGGCCTGGCTCCCCTGCACCCTGCTGGCCCTGCTCCCACCCACACCCCTCCGGGCCGTCTCCTCTGTGCTGGGAAGTGGGGCAAGGCTGCGAGCCCTGAGGGCTCTACATCCAGGGGCTGCCTCCTCCCCACAGGGGCCTTGGCCAGGACAGGGGAAGCTCCCACCCCCTCCCTGCCCTGGGGCCCCCCAGGCAGTGCGTGAGTCACAGGCCCCAGTGGCAGGGAGTCCCACAGGCCTGGGGAGCAGAGACCCCACGGCAAAGCCGCTGCGCCCAGCAGCTGTGCAGCCCCCTGGCAGGGGAGGCAGCGGGAGAGGCCTGGCTTGGGGAGGGTCTTGGGAGGCAGCAGCCGTGGGGCTCCGGCCCCATGGGACTGCCTGGCTCTGCTGGAGGGCCCTGATCCTGCCTGGCAGGGGAGCAGGGCCTGGGCTGGTCACAGCGCCTAGCACGGGGGAGTGGGGCTGACCCAGCCTGCCCGGGGGGCCCAGGTCCTTCCCCGGCTGCCCCCTGCTGCCCTCCCAGGGCCCTCCATCCTGGCTCTGCCACGGTGATCCTCCTTGCGCTGCCGGGGGCCAGACAGCTCCAGCGTCAGCGGCCCTGAGCAGGGGGGCCCACATGCCCAGTCTGAGGCCCACGGCAGCTCCCTGCCCGGGTGTGTGGCTCAGAGACCCCGGAGCGCCCAGCGTGGGACGGGTCAGGGAGGGACAGGGTCCCGCCTGCCAGGACAGTGGGGCGAGGATGGAGCTGGGGCTGGCGGGCGCGAGCAGCCTGTGCCCGTCACCGACACACCCGCCCTGCTGCCCACGCTGGGGCTCGCTGGCATTGCGTTGCAGGGAGAGGGGCCGAGTGCGAGGGCCGCAGCCCAGCCCACGGGGAGCAGGGAGCCGTGCCCAGTGTGAGAGGTGGGCCCAGCCTCTGCCCCAGCCCAGCTCCCTGCACGCCTCGGAGAGGGAGCCCCGCGAGCCGCCGCCCGATTCCCTCATTTCCTGCTGTCTCCGCTCTCCACGGCACCAAGCGAGCTGTGAATAATTCACGGCCCTGCGCCCGGCCCACATGTTTCCACAGGCGCCTGGACGTGGAGCCAGCCTGCGCCTGAGCTGCAGAGATAACGGCTCCCCGCGCCGCAGCTCTGCGGGGCCTGTGCACAGAGCCCAGCCGGCGGGAAATGGAGACACTGGTGGGAACCTGCCCCCAGCTCGGCCGGTGCCCCTCACTCCCACCCCCAGCCCCCAGCTCTGCCGGTGCCCCTCGCTCCCGACCCGCAGCCCCCAGCTCTGCCCTGCGTCCGTCCTGCGCAGGAGCTGAGATTTATTCCCAGCCCGGATCAATAATTGAAGGGGGTAAAAGTACGAATAGAAAGTAAAAAACCCACAAGTGTCTGAGGCATCAAAGTCAGAGCGAAGGTCACTGCAGAGCACGGGGGAGGGGGGAGGGAGTGTGGGGGCGGGGGGGGCCCTGCGGGGGGGGGGGGGGGGCATGGGGAAGGGCCCCCACAAAGCTGGGGGTGCCAGCGGAGCAGGCATGGAGGGTAGCGGGTGAAGGCCCTGCAAAGCCGAGGTGCCAGCTTGGCAGGGCCTGGGGGGCTGTCACAGGGACACCTGCCCCCTTGGCACCATGCGCCTCGCAGCTTTGGCCACGTGGGGGGGGGGAGGGGGCCGGGCAGGAGCCAGGGGGGGTGCAGGAGGCAGCGAGGGGCAGTGGCCAGAGGTTTGTACCCAGCCAGGCCAGGTGTGATGCTGCCATTCCCATCGGGGTTAGTGGCTCCAGTGCCTGGGGGCCTCTGTCCTGTCCCCCCCCCCCCAGAGTAACCGGCCCATGTCTGCAGACCCGAGTGCTGACCTCACCCAGGGGCTGGGGGGGGGCTGCCAACCCCCGTGTGGACAGGTCACGGTCTGGCCTGGACACCTCCCCCCACATAGCATTACAGCTCCAGGGGGCAGCGCCTCAGAGATACTGCAACCCCCCGCAAGTCTCCCCAGGCCCTGTGCCCCACCAGAGACCCCCTGCGCCCCCAGTCCGCCCTGCCTCCACCCAGAGAGCACCCATTCCCCCAAGTTCCTCACCCCCACGCTACATTCGCTGTTGCTGCTCCCAAAGACTGGCAGTGGCTCCTTTGCAGCTGGCGCTGAGCAGGGTGGCCCGGGCTTGGGGGGTGCCAGGTCTTGGGGACAGCTGTGGGCTGGGCTGGGCCCCACAAGGCACCTGTGTGGGGAGGACTGAGGTTCCACCCCAGCCCCGCAGCGCTGTGCCAGTCCTGCACCCGTCCGGCTGGGCAGCAGCGTGGGGAGACCCGGGGCCCAGTGGGCAGCGCCAGGCACAGTGGGGCGGCAGGGTTCCAGCTCAGGGGGCTGCGGGGGAGCGGTGGTTCCCAGCCGTTACACACAGCAGCAGCAGCACCCCCCGCCCCCCTGCAGCCAGACCTGGGGCTGGCTCGGAAATCAAGACGTTTGACAGGATAATGCCGTGCGGAGGGTTTGCAGGAAGGGCCCATTGTCTCTGCCACGGCTCCCCCCCCACGCACCGTGCTGGCACCGGGCCTGGCACAAGCCAGCTGCAGACTAGAGCTCTGGGCCAGGGGCAGCGGCACGTGTGGTGTGCAGGCCTCCCTAGCACCGCGCCCCTCCCTCCCGTCCCACGTGCCAACACTATTTCTAGGAAGCCTGGATGTGCCTCAGTTTCCCCTGGACTGTGAGTTACCCGGGGGGGTAGGAAGGGTCAGTGCTCTCTGAAGAGGTTCCGGGTGCAGCTGTCTGGGGCCTGGGCCCCTCGTCAACGGAGCTTTTGAGAGGGCAACAGCGGATCCAATTGGCAGCCAGCGCCCCATATGTTGCCCCACCTCTGCAGAAAGCTGAGCCACACCTCGCCAGCCAAGAGCAAAGGACTGGGGCGGGGGGTCAGGCACGCTGGGCGCCTGCCGGAGGAGATCAGACGAATGGACGGAGAGAGACGGAGCCGGGACCCAGAGGTCACTACAACTGGCTGAGCCTAGGGCCATCCAGGTGGGGCTCAGCCAGAGCCTTCATTCCTCCGGCAACCCCCAGCTCCCTGTGCCGGGCCCAGTGACGAATCCCTCGCCAGGCTGTGTGGCCCTGCGGGGGGCAGCAGGCCCAGGGGTCCGGTCTAGGAGGCAGGGAAGCCGTGGAGCTTCCACTGGACGGAGAGCGAGACCCCTCGGGGCCTGGCCCACGGATGGGGCCTCCCAGAGACTGTCCCTGAGCTGGGCCGTGGCCCCGATCCTGTGGGTCTGTTCCCTGTGCCCTCACCAGGAGGGGCAACAGCCCTGGGCACAGGCTGCTGGGGCTCCAAGCTGCGGCACAGCCCATCAGGGACGTGTCTTGCCCTGGCTGCCCGCCCTGTGCCAGGGATGGGGCGTTTCCATGGGCCGGGGCGAGCGGGGGCTGCAGTGACGGGCGGGGGCAGGTGCAGGAAGCTGAGCCAGGCGCAGCTGCTCCGTCCCCGTCACTGCGGCTCGGGGGGAGGAAAGGGGGGCTGCCATGGCCCTGCCCCTCCTGCGCTGGCTGGCAGGCGGCCACCCCGTCCGCACCTGGCATGCGGGCAGAGAATGGCTGGAAACGAGGAGGAGGGGCTGGCGGAGGGGGGGCCTGGGGACGCAGCCAGGACGCGACGAGCCTAAATTCCAGCAGCCATCTGCTGGGCACGCTGCCCACGGGGGCCCCCTTCGCCACGCCGTGGGCCCAGAGCCTGGCCCGAGGCTGGATGGACCAGAACCAGCGCTGGCCTCCACCGAGAGCCTGCCGGCACCTCCCCGCCGCCCCCGGGAGCACGAACCCGCGGCACAAAAGTCCCCCACTCAGCTTCCTGCGCCCCGGCACCATCCCGGCTCAGGGATCCCCCTCTGCAAGGCCTCACGCCGGCTCCCCTGCCCAAGGGCACAGACCAGGCGTCTGCTGGGAACGGCTCCAGGGTTAATGGGCCCGGGGGGCCGCAGACCTCCCGTCCTCTCCCCCATGCTGCCCACCCCAGCCAGAGCAGGCTGGCGCCCCCCGCTGACAGGCCAGTAACCCTGGCTCGTGGCCCGGAGGAGCCCCTGGTCCTGCCGCCCGCAGGCCCTGGCCGGGCGAGGTGCCGGCCCGTGACCCCGAGGCTGGGGGCAGCCTGCTCCAGGGAAGCTCCTTCGGGTCCCTGCTGCCAGCAGGGCAGGCGCCTGGTGACCCACATCCCCGGTGTGGGGCACGGGTCTGGCACTGCGGTGCCCATAGGCATGGGGCTTTCTCCATACCAGGCGCCGAGCCGGGTCCCGGGACCATACGCATGCAGGGCCCAGTCCACAGGGGGGTGCAGCCCATGACACCCGGTGCGAGCTGGGCACCGCGGGGCTGGCAGCGTGCCAGGCCCCGGCATATGGGGGCTGACCCATCGCACAGCAGAGCAGGGGCTGGCCACAGCACTGCCCCCCGGCCCCCGCAAACGCTGCCTGACACCTGGCAGCACAGAGCGCACGGGTGCCTCGCTTTGTTCTCAGCGCAGCGAGCGGTGCCGGCGCACAGACTCAGGGACTTCCTGGCCCCGCGCCCAGGGCAGATCAGCCACAAGGGCCTGGCGGGCATGGCCCAGCCAGCGCCACAGGCAGGGCTCCAGTCGCAACCAGGCTGAGCCCTGCCCCACGGGGGGTGGGGGGGCCTGCCCTTCTGTCAGCTGCAGAGCAGAAACAAGAACCCAAGAGTCCTGGCACCCAGCCCCAAATTCACCCCTGCTCTAACCACTAGACCCCAGTCTCCACCCACAGCCAGGATAGAACCCAGGAGTCCTGGTGCCCAGCCCCTCCCCCCTCCCACTCTAACCACTAAACCCCTCTTCCTTCCTGAGTTCAGGAGCTCCTGGAGGGGTTCCTGGTCCGCGTGGGTGGCCCCAACCCTGGCTCAGGCGATGCCATTCAGGGGCCCATGCCCAGCCTAGCCCAGCCCAGCCCAGCACGTCTCAGAAGTGAGGCCCAAAGCCGTGGGCAGGGTGGCTGGGACAAACCCGCAAAGCCCCGTGTCCCTCTTCTCACCGAGTGCCCCCGCCTGGCACCACCTGAGCCCCAGCCTGGGGGGGCAGAGGCTGCGCTGGGGGCGGGGGAGGGCAGGGGACCAACCCTGGGACTGGACAGACAAACCCTGCTGCTGGCACAAATCTCGGAGGGGGGTGAGCTGGGGGCCCTGAACCTGGGAGGACCCTGAACCCAGCGGGGGCTGGCTCAGCAGAGGGGGTGGGGGAGTGGAGCACAGATGGCTGAAGGAGCCTGGGGGGCAGAAGGCAAAGGGGAGAGCCCCAGACGGGGAGGGCATGGTGCAGGGGTCCTATCTCCCCACAGCTGCCCCCATCAGACCCAGCCCTGCTTGGCCACACAGCGCAGGTTGGGTCCCCATCAGGGGTGCCAGGCACAGACGGATGGACAGATGGACGGCTCAGTCCCATGCCCTCCACCCCCCCCCACCAGCTTGCCCAAACCATCCCGCACCCACACAGGAGCCTCCCTGCAGCTGGGGCAGAATGGCAGCCCCCTGCCAACATGTGCTGCGGACACTGCCCTGGCTAGGGAGTTGTGATGGGAGACATGGGGGGTGGTGACACTAGGGGGGTGTGGTGGGCCGGGGGACCCACAGGTTGGATGGTGGCGCCAGTGCCAGACAGACGCCAGCGCCCAGTGTCTCGAGGCCAGGCTCGCTCAGGGAGCCCAGGGCTGTTCACGGTGCCATGACTCTGCCAGCTGAGCTGCTGGTACAGCACCCGGCGGGGGTCCCACACCCCACAGGGCTGGGGGGGAGCCCCTGGCATCGCTGCTGCCAATCCCCCGCTCAGGGCCACTCCTTCGCACCAGTCCCAGGAAAGCCCCTCTTTGTCTCTGCCTCAGTTTACCACATCCCCCTTCCGCTTCTGCCACCCCAGTCACAGCCCAGCCAGTCCCCCGCCCCCAGGGGACCACAGTCTGCCAGACCTCCCCCCCCAACGTGATGCCAACCCCGCTAGCCTTTGGGGGCCCCACACCATCGCCAGCCCCCCGCACAGTGCCCTCAGCCCGCCCCCCGGGGTCCTGCAGCCCCTTCAGCTCTGCTCCTGGCGGGCCCCGCCGTGGGCACTGCTGGGACTCAGGCCAACTGCCTCGATGGAAACCGCGGCCGGGCAGCTCAGCCCCCCCGGCCCTTCCTCACCACCCAGCCTGAGCTTCTCTGGGTGACTCCAGCCCTGCCCTTCTGCCGGCGCCCACGGTACAGCCCCGCCCGGCCCGGCCTGGCACCATGGCACGGTCTCCCCAGGACAGGCAAAGCCCCCGGGTGCCAGCAGATGCTGACCTGGGCACTGGCCAGTGGGGAGTTTGCTCACCAGCCCCCCAGGCTGATTCATGCCCCTGCTGCTTCCCCAGAACAGAACCAGCCACCGCCCGCCCCAGCCGGAGATCCCAGCAGAGCCCACGCCCCCCCACTGAGACGGGGGCGTCTCCCACCCCCAGCCCCTGCCTGCCCTGGTGCGAGGGAGCCGGGCACTCACGGTTTGGAAGTCGCTGGCGTTGCACGTCTCGTTCACAAACTTGCAGCCGAGCAGCATGTGGCCCAGCTCCAGCCGGTGGCCCGCGCGCCCGTAGAATTCCCGCAGGTTGAAGGGCTGGTGCTGCTCCTCCGGGCCCCAGGCCAGCTTCCCCGACAGCCGGTCCAGGGTGGCCTGGTCCGTGCCCGCTGGCGCCAGGAGCTGCTGGCTGCTGTCCAGCAGGCCGAGGAGCTCCCCTGCCCAGCGCAGGTCGTGGCTGGTGAGCTGGGAGAGGCGAGCGCGGTTGAGGTTGCAGAGGGTGACGGCTGGGAAGGTGGCGTGAGGGGCCATCTCCTCCTCCAGCTGCGTGTTGTGCGGGTACTGGAAGTAGAAGCCCACGCGCTGGGCGTAGACGTGCACCAGCAGGGCCAGCGAGCCCAGGAACGCCAGTGTCCACAGCAGGGGCCGGCCGGCGTAGGGCCCCTGCCGGAAGATGTGCTGGATGCCGTGGAGCGTGGAGCGGCGGGCGAACTCCTCCAGTCTGGGGGCCCTGGGTGCGGCAACCGGCTCCGCTGCGCGCCCAGCCCGGCAGCTCTCAAAGTGATGGACAGCCACCAGCCTGGGGACGCCCAGGGGCTGAGGGGGCACCCGGGGGGGGCCCTCTGACCACATGGGGGTGGCGGGTGCTGGCTCCCCACAGGCAGCCGCTCGAAGCCAGCTGAGCCGATGCCCCAGCAGGGGCTGTGCGGCTGGCCCACGGCACAGAGCAGCGAGCGAGCGCAGCTAGGACTGGGCGCGGCAGGGATCCTCCCCTCTGCCCCACGGGTGTGGCTAGCAGGGCCCCCGGGAGCCTGGAGCCGGTAAATGCTAAGTGCTGAGACCGCAGAGATACTCAGCGCTCAACACATCCCGGAAGAGCCGGAGTGGGGCAGGCAAAACAGCCTGGAAAACAGAGGACGAGCACGGCTCACAGCCCTGGGGATGGCGGGGGGGATGAGCCAGGGCCTCATTGATCCTTTGCAACATGCCAGCTCCGTGCACTTAGCAGCAGCAGCTGGGGGAGCAGGCAGGCCGCAGCCCTCGCAGCAGCAAGGCCAAGCCACGGGCCGGCAGGGGGGTGTCAGGGAGGGGAGAGGCGCTGCAAGCAGCCAGCCTGCAGCAGCCAGGCCTGGGGACTCGCCCTCACAGCCCACAGCCCCAGGGGTCTCTGTGGCCAAGGAGGTGCCTGGGAAAGGAGCCTGGGGGTGGCTGGCAGCCAGAAGGGCAGCTGGGAGCAGGACCCCGCTGTCAGAGGCGGGCCAGCCAGGGAACGCGACACACCCAGCCGCAGGGTGACCCGCAGGAGAGCCCGGGGGCAGCTGGGGTGCCGGGGCTGCCGGCCAGTGGCAGGAAGCTCCCTTTGCCAGGGGCCGAGCCCAGGCTGTGGATGGGGCCAGGCAGGGGGCAGAACCGGGAGCACCCCAGGCCCTGCAGCCCATCACCCGTCCCTGGGCAGAGTTCGGGCTGTGTTGGGTGCAGCGAGTGAGCCGGGTCTGCCGGAGGGCAGGGCTGGTGACTGAATTCAGGGGGATCCCAAGTGCCCCCTCAGGGCTAAATGAGGTCAGTAACGCCCAGTCAGCCCGCCCAGCTCAGCTGTCTAACAACCTGTGGTCAGCCAGGCTGGGCCCCACCGCGCCACAGGCTGCCCAGGGTTAGTGCCTGGCTGAAGGAGACAGAGCTGAGACAGGCGCCGCCGGGACCTGATGCCCGTCCAGGGATGGGAGCCCAGCCCCGCCCCGCCAGTGAGCTGTGCCCCGCGGCTCCTGGCCCTCCCGGGGGGCACTGGCACCTTGGATCCAGCCAGTCGGTCCCGCTGCCAGATCTCAGCCCAGAAGTGACCCCTGGCCAGGTCTCCCCTCCCGGCTGGGCACAGCCTCACCCCGACCCTGCAGTGCCAGGTCCTCGGTGCTGCAGCCTAGCCCCCGGCTATCGGCGTCTCAGACGCTGCGTGTCCCGCAGCACCTTGACTCCCAGCCTCCTGGTGGGGGAGGAGTCCGGTCACCAGCGGTGCTCACAGCCCCCAAACAGATCCCAAAGCATCAGCCCCGGCTGCCTGCCCTGGACGGAGTCTGAGCCTCCAGCCTCGTCCTCTGCCAGACACCAGCCCATGGGGCTTGGCCTTGGCCCACTGAGGCTAGCTCCTTCTGCGGCTGCCCAGGGTCCTTCCCAGCAAGCGGGGACTTGAGACCCCTTCCTCCGGGTTTCCGGCTTGCCTCTGAGTCCAGCCCCTCCCCACTGCCTGAGATACGAGGGATCTGCCCCAGGTGCAGCAAAACGGCCAATGGAGCTCGCAGGCTTCCACTAACCCCTCGGCCATGAGCGTGGGGTGACCCCCTCAGCCTGTCGGGCCTGGTGGCAATTAACTAGTGCGGCCGGGGGAGGGGAGCATTGGCCATGGGGCCAGGTGGAGGGGCTGGAGGATCTGTGGTGTGGGTGGAACCCAGCCAGGCCCTGCTGTCTCTGTCTCTCCCTCTGCCCCCCTTGGTGCTTGGAGGGGAATGTGGGTCACTGGGCTCGGGATGAGGACCCCTCCTCACCTGCTCGAACGGCTCTGGCAGCTCCCACTCATTCCCTGCCTGGAGCTGGCCCAGGCGGTTCTGAGTTTGGGCATGGCTGGCTGGGAAGCGTCCCAGAGAGCGGTTCATGGGTGAGCGGGAAGGGCCTAGTGAGGGGTCCCGCAGGGATCCATCCTGGCTCCCGCTCTGTTCAGTATCTCATCCATGACGGAGGTAATGGCACAGAGAGCAAACGCTCGCACAGTTTGCAGGCGATGCCAGGCTGGGAGGGGTAGCAAGTGCTTTGGAGGCTAGGATTAAAATGCAAAACGATCTGGACAAATGGGAGAAATGGTGTGAAGTCAATAGCCTGATATTCAACCCGGACGAGTGCCAAGGTCTCCACTTGTAACAGTCGTTGCAGACACAGGAGGGGAAATGACTGCCTAGGAAGGAGACCTGCAAAAGGGGGCTGGGGCTGGGGCGTCACAAGCTACACATGCGTCAATGGCGTCAGACTGCTGCAGAAACACAAACACGGTTCTGGGCTGTGTTAGCAAGTGTGGTCAGCACGACACGAGGAGTAACTCTTCCGCTCTGCTCCACGCTGAGCAACCCCAGCTGCAGGATTGCGTCCACTTCTGGGCGCCGCATTCCAGGAGAGACGTGGACACATTGGAAAACGTCCAGAGAAGAGCAGCAAATATGATGAAAGGTCCAGAGAACATGACCTGAGAGGGACGATTGAAAAAAACTGGGTTTGTTTATTGTGGAGAAGAGACGAGTGAGAACTGCATGAAAGGCTGTTACAAGGAGAAGGGTGATTAAATTGTTCTCGGTAACCTCTGAGGACAGGACTAGAAGCAATGGGCTTACATTGCAGCAAGGGTGGCTTAGGCTGGACATGAGGAAAAACATCCTAGCTGCCAGGTAGTGAAGCACGGGAATACATTGGCTGTTGTGAGATCTCCAGCACTGGAGGGTTTTAAGAGCAGGCCAGACAAAATCCTGTCAGGGACGGGCTAGATCATCCTTGGCCCTGCGCAGCGCAGGGACTGGCCCAGATGACCTAGCGGAGCCTGTCCAGCCGACACTTCTAGGAGTCTGTGAGCCGCAGGATGGCAACGCCCTGGGCGGCATGGGGGGGAGGGGAAATAATGGCTATCCGACAGCTTGTAGCTCTGCAGAAGGGGGAGGAATTTCACAGGACTCGGCCGCACCCCAGGCAGATGTGAGACTAGGATCCACACATCAGCAGCAAAGGAGCTTGCAGAATGGAAGGGGAGGCTGCCAGCTCCCTGGAATTGCCACGCTTTGGGGCTCCCAGCCCTTCCTTGGGGAGGATTCCCCAGCTGGATCCATCCCCCCCGTTTCTATGGGGGTGTCACCCAGAGGCCCAGGCAGGGTCTGGTCTCGCCCATTGGGCCAGGTGTTGTACCAGGTGAAACCCCAGGGACACGGCCCTAGCCCCCAAGAGACCCCATTTCCTGACCTTCAGGCCCAGCTTCCTGCTGCTGCCTTTGTTCTTAGCCCCCACAGGCACTGACCCCCCCAAGTAGCCCCTCATCACCCTGCCTCTTTCTGCTACTCTCTGCCAGTGTCGCCCGCCTGACATGTCTGGGCCAGGGCTCTGCTCTCTCCTGCTACGTCCTTCCCCCAGCCTCAGCGTGGCTCTGTCGGCACAAGGGAGGTCCCTGAACAGCCCCCCCCCACACCCCCTGGCCTTCCAGGCTCTGCCTCCTGGGAAGCCCAAGGCCTGAGTTCGAGTGTAGTAGGGCCCCCGTGCCCGTGGCAGGACCGTCCAGGCTGGCACCGGCTCCCCTACAGCAGGGAGCGTGATGCCATCCGGGCCCAGCTGAGTTCCCGGGCCTGTGCTCCCTGCACGGCTCTAAATCCATTAGCTTCGCATAATTAGATTTTTCTCAATTACCAGATTATGATAATTAACCGCTCGTTTGCAGGAGCCAGTGCTAATCCAGCGTGGCGCCTGGCACACTGCCAGACTCACGCGTGTCACCCGTGGAGCTGGGATCACGGACCCCGGAGCAAATGTCAGTGAGTGGCACTGACACAGCCGGGCTGGGAGCTGGGGGGGGCTGTGTCAGCCCCTGCCCCACTCCTCCCTGGGCCCTGACTCACCCATGGTACCCACCAGCCTCCATGCCCTCCCTGCCCAGCTCTGCTCCCCCAGTGCCGTGTGCTGGCCAGGGACAGCTGGGATCCAGATGGCCCCTCACTCAGGCCTGCGGGCAAGGCCTTTCCCTTGCGTGGCCCCCACCCCTCAGCTCCTGGGCCTTTGGGGAACAGGGGGTTGCTGCACTCCTGTGTGACAATTCCAGTGCTACCCAAGGGGTCGCTACGATCCGCTTACAGCATGAGGGAACCTCGTCTGTGCCCACCAGGGGAAACTCGCCCCAAACTCCGGCTGCTGGTGACACGAGCACCCCACTCCGGCCTCCACAAGCCCCGTTCCTTCCCTCTGCAGGCTGGCAATTCACGCCCCCCAGACCCCAGCCTCACAGAGCCAGGCCTTGGGCGGAGCAGAGAGAACCTGTCTCTGAATCTATGGAGATACTGAACCCCAGAGCTCTGCACTGGCCCTGGGCACAGGCCCCCCCCACCTGTCTGTGCACCCCCTGTGCTACAGTCCAGGGCCCAGTGTGACTGGCGCAGAGAATCACACAGTTCAGACGGATACTTCCCTTAGGGGAAGGTCTGTCTCCTAGCCAGGAGTTGGTAAAGTACGGGCTGGAACTGACGAGTCCCATTCAGTTACCTCCCGCCAAGGCAGACAGCTAAATACTGCCACAGGTTGGAAGTCTAAATACCAAGACAGGTGAGCCTGAATGCCTGTGTTCAGTGAGGATAGTGAGATCACAGGTATTGTGGACACACGGTGGAAGTTGGACCAATGATAATCGATGGGACGTGGTAATACCAGAATACGAAATACACAGGAGTGACAGCACGGGTCGTGCTGGGGGAGTGTGAAAGTAAAGCAGAGAGTCACATATAGTAAGAATAATAATGGGGGATTTCAACTATCCCCATATCGACTGGGTACAGGGCACCTCAGGATGAGATGCCAAGAGAACATTTCTAGATGCCATTAATGGCTGCTCCTGGGAGCAGCCAGTCCCGGAACCCGCAAGAGAAGAGGCAATTCTTGAGTAAGTCCTAGGTGGAGCACAGGCTCTGGTACTAGGGGTGAACTGCTCAGTAATAACAACCATGATGTAATTCAATAGAGCATCCTTGGGGGAGGGAAAACACCGAAGCAGCCCACCACAGTAGCATTTATCTTCAAAAAGGGGAACTAAACAAAATGAGGAGGCGAGTTAAATGGAAATAAAAAGGAACAGTCCCAAGAGTGAAATGCCTGCAAGATGCATAGAAACATTTAAAAAACACCATAATCGAGGCTCACATTAAACGCATACCCAAAATCTTTGTAACCCTTCTGCCAGAGTCGGCAGCAGCAAGGGCCGGGTTCTATATCTAGGGGTCCCTGTCAATGATACACCAAACTGGCTCGAGCCCCCACCCAGTCACCTGGGAAATCACACACTATCCCCTGGGTGCCCCAAAGGGCAATACTTCCCCTCTCGCAAGCACAGAGTCTGAGTGTAGCAGTAAACCTTTTAATAACAGAAGAGAGGTAACACAGCCCTGGTTTGGGAAACAGAGCAACCAGAATTCATGAACTCAATGAGCCAAAACCCACCCCAGATACAGGGCGTGTCCTTTGCCTCCCCCTTCATGCCTTCCCCTGCACTGACCATCATAGTGTCAATGTCCGGTTGGGGCTCAGCCTGCCCCCCTCTGCAAACTCCCGCTGGCCACAGGCTTGACCAGGCCTCCTCCGTTGCTGTCTCTTATTGCCTCCGGGTCTTGCCGAGTCCCCAAGCGCCGACCGCACCTGGTTCCCGCCGACCGCTGGCCTCACCAGGCTGGCACCAACCGTGCCCAGCTTCCACTGACTGCTGGTGCCGAATGCACCAGACTCCCGCTAATCACATCTGGCTGGCACTGGACATGCCAGGCTCCTGCTGATCACTGGCGCTGACCGCGCCTGGTTCCCACCAATCACTGGTGCCAGCCACACCGGGCTCCCATTGACCACTGGTGCCGACCATCCCAGGCTCCAGCTGACCATTGCTGACTCAGCTTTGTCAGTTGTCTGGCAAGGTTTCCCAGGTCCTCTAGTGATTCAGCTCTTAGTGACTTTCAGCTCATGGGTAAACCTGCTGACACTGAAGCTATGTCCCTGCTTTCAAGAAACAAAAGACTCCAAGAGAAGTCATTAATTCTACCATTTAACAATGGGAAGAGATCACTCCATGCCAGGAACCAGCCCTTTTCGAGGGCTGGTACAATCCCAATAGGAGATCCATCATATCTCCCTCCCCTCTGCAGTGCTGAAATATCTGCCCGCCACCCTCGTGGCACTCTATTTAGTTTAGGGTAAAGTATTTTATCATAACAGGCTAAGCACAGTTTTGCTGACATCTGCTCATTCAATTGAAGGACAACATTTCGTTACCCCAGCAGTTAACACAAAAGTGGTTTGTAGCCCAAAACCAGCCATGCTAACCATTTCCCATTATGCTCAGCACCTAGGTGTGCTTCTCCATAGACAGTGAATTATGCTAAATACTTAATTGTACTCATGCAAATACAAAGCCCATGCAAACAAAGTGCCCCCCTCCTTTCAGCTGACTGAGCAGAAGGGAGCCACTCAGACTGTCTGAGGAGGGGGGAGTTCCACTAAAACCTTCCTTACATCTTAAAAAAAAAAAAAAAAGTTGTAAGAGTCCCAGAATGATGGCACTGTGGCTAAGCAACAGGGTAAAAGAGGTGGCTAGAGACAGAAAGGCACCTTTAAAAATTGGAAGGCAAATTCTACTGAGGAAAACAGAAAGGAGCATCAACTCTGGCAAGTCAAGTGTAAAGGTATCATTAGGCAGGCCCCAAGAGACTTTGAAGAGCAATTAGCAAAAGACACAAAAACTAACAGCAACATTTTTTTTTAAATACATCAGAAGCAGGCAACCGGCCAAACAACCAGGGGGGTCACTGGACAAGCAGGATGCTAAAGGGGCACTCAAGGAAGACAAGGCTGTTGCAGAGACGCTAAATGAGCTCTTTGTTTTGATCTTCACGGCTGAGGATGTGAAGGAAATTCCCACACCTGAGCCATTCTTTTTAGGTGACAAAACTGAGGCACTGTCCCAGATTGAGGTGTCATTAGAGGAGGCTTTAGAGCAAATCAATACATTAAACAGCAATAAGTTACCAGGCCCAGATGGGATTCACCCAAGAGTTCTGAAGGAACTCAAATATGAAATTGCTGAACTACTAACTGTGGCATGTAACCTATGGCCTAAATCAGCTTCTGTACCAGATGACTGGAGAGTAGCTAATGTGACAGTGATTTTTAAAAAGGCTCCAGAGGCGATCCTGGCAATTGCAGGCCGGGAAGCCTAACTGCAGTACCAGGCAAATTGGTTGCAATTTTAGTAAAGAACAGATTGATCAGACACGGGTTTGCTGCGGAAGAGTCAAGGGAAATCCTTGTCAAGGGAAATCCTGCCTCACCAATTTACTAGAATTCTCCGAGGGGCCAACAGACAAGGGGGATCCAGTGACAATAGGGTACGTGGACTTTCAAAAAGCCTTTGACAAGGTCCCTCATGGAAGGCTCTTAAGCCAAGTGAGCTGTCATGGGATAAGAGGGAAGGACCTCTCCTGCATCAGTAACTGGTTCAAAGATAGGAACCAAAGGTAAGAAGAAATGGTCGGTTTTCAGAATGGAGAGGTAAACTGTGTGTCTCCAGGGCTCTGTGCTGGGACCAGAGCTGATCAACATAGTCAGAAATTATCTGAAAAAGGGGGTGAAAGTGAGGTGGCCAAGTCTGCAGACAATACAAGCTTTGTCCAAAGCAACCTGTGAAAAGTTACAAAGGTTCTCACACAACTGGGTGGCTGGGCAGCAAAATGCAGATGAAGTTCAGGGCAGGTTGACACAAAATGCTGCACTGATGCTCTCTGCGCTGATGGGAGGGGGCTCTCCCATCGGTTTAGTTAATCCCCCACCCCAAGAGGCAGTAGATGTGGCAACAGGAGATGCTCTCCAACCAAAGGAGCGCAGTCTGTACACCAGACCAGCGTCGGGGTGGTATAGCTACATCAGTCAGGGATGGGTTTTCCCACCCCGAGCAAGTCCTTATACCAGTGTCTGTAGTGTAGACCAGCCCGAACTGTCTGATATATGCAGCGCAATGCACACTGGAAAACAGAATCCCAGCTACACAAACAAAACCCTGGCATCTAAATGAGCTGTTAGCACTCAAGAAAGATTTTGGAGTCACTGCGGCTAGTTCCCTGAAAACATCCACTCAGTGTGCAGCTGCAGTCAGAAAAGCTCCCCAAATGTTGCGAATCATCAGGAAAGGGACAGATAATGAGACAGAAAATATCATATTGCCACTATTGTATCCAGGATATAGAGCAACAAGGGGGCAGGAAATATCTTTTACAGGACCAACTCCTGTTGGTGAGAGAGAGCGGCTTTCCTGCTACATGGAGCTCTGCTCAGGGCCGGGACAGGAGCTAAATGCAAGGTGGGACAGCTTGTTTCCCATGAGTTGTTAGCACTGATCCTAGGGACCATTCGAGGGGAAGTGGCCCATTAACACCCCTGCAGCAAAGAGGGCTATGGGGTTACAGATTGCCGTGAATAAATCTAGGGTCTCTGTCAGTCCCTGATGTTTGGTGTCTGGCACGGCAGAGTGATGAATCTAAGCTCCCAGCCCCTCTCTGGAAGGTGTTGTGCAGGTTTCCCTTGAGGCGCAGGACGGAGCAGCCAGGCAGGGACTGAGCGCGCTGGGAAAAGTGCTCACCTGCCGGGGACAGGGTGTTTTGCTTTTTATCATTTGCCGGGGTAAGTTCAGTCCAGAGCGCAGTGGTTGTCTGGGGTCAAACACCGCAAGCCACCTGGAGAGAAATCTTTCCCAACCCCCATGCCTGGCCTCAATGTCGCCAAGCTCTTCCTCGCAAGCAAGCTCCCCAGAGCCAGACCCACCGACTCCAAACGGCCAGACCCTGCCAGAGCAACTGATGGCAAACCTGCAGCCAGGTCTCTGCTGCTATGATGAGCAACCTCCCTCCCCCCACACATTCCCTGCATGCCTTTCCAGCTCCAGGGGACCGGCACATGCCTGGCACAACACAGGTGTAGCTCACCAGGGCACTAATGCCCCAGCAACAGCTGTGTGGGCACCGCGCTCTCCAGAGACCTCGCCCAGGAAAACGGTAAGGTAATGACAGAAGCAGCCTGTGCCCAGCAGGCGAGCACTTCTCCTGGCGCACTCGCTGTGTGCCTGACCACTCTGTCCTCGGCTTCTGGGGAAACCTGCCCCGGACGCTCAGCGCCCAGCCTGGGAGTGTGAATTCAGCACCCTGCCGGAGCAGGGCCAGAGCCTAGCCTGGTGCGAAAGCGGGTCTCACTCACCAGCAGAAGTTGGTCCAATCACAGATATCCCCTCCCCGCCTCGTCTCTGTAATGCCACTATAAATCCACAGGATGCCCACGCCGGGGAAAGGTGCAGAGAAGGGCACCAGAAATGACGAGGGGCTGGAACAGCTTCCGTGTGAGGAGAGATTAAAACAAGGGGGGCTGTTCAGCTTGGAAACGTGACAGCTAAGGGGGGGTCTGCCAGAGGCCTATAAAATCATGACAGGTGTGGAGAGAGCGAAGAAGGGACTCTTGCCTGTAAGACAAAACCAGGGGTCACCCAGTGAAATTAACTGGCAGCAGCTTCCAAACAAACACAGGCAAGGACACCCCACAACACACAGCCAACGCGTGGAACTCGGTGCCAGGGGAGGTTGTGAGGCCACAACTACAACGGGGTTCACACAAGGGTGGGGAAGGCGCTGGAGGAACACACAGATTAGGCTGGATTGTCAGGGACACAACCCCAGCCTCTGGCTGCCTGACTCGGGCTGGACGACAGGCAGGGGCTGGACGGATCACTCCCTAATTGCCTGTTCTGCTCATTCCTCTGAAGCCCTGGCACCAGCCACTGTGAGAGGCGGGACACGGGGCAGAGGGAGCCTGGGGCTGAGCCCGTTGGCCGTTCCTGGGTGCTGGAACCTGCCCTTGCTGACAAGGTCTAAGAAGGTGTTTCTCACCCCAGCGCTGGGCCAGGTCCGAGAGCTGGCCCCCGTCTTCCCTGCGACACTCCTGCTGCTAGGGCCACCTCTGCTATGGGCTCTCCCCCTGTGGACCTGGCTGTCTCCGGTTCCATGGTCCCAGGCCGTCCGTCCCTTTCCACAGCCAGGGCATTTCGTTCTCCAGCCGCCCCGCTGCTCCCCCAACGGCTTTTCCTCGGGCTCGTCTGTGCCGGCAGGGCCGGGCCAGCACCGCGTGTGGCCGTAACCAGGTGGCTGGGCTTGGGGATGCCTCACTCTGCGTCACCGCTGAGACCCGAGGGGCCCGGCTCACCTCCCCACACACTGCCGTACAGGCCCCTTACTCCAGCTGGCCACAGCCAGGGCAGCCGGCGACTCCTTGGCTTTGACAGAGCCAGGTGCGGCGCCGGCGCTGATGGAGCGTGAAGATGGAGATCGCTGGGGGAACAGGCCCCTCTGGGCCCAGCCCTGGTGCAGATGGTAGCTGGCACCCCCTCGGCAGAGGCGATGCATGGGACGTGGGGTCACATCCCCCCATTTTGCTGCTTGGCTGGTACTTAGCGTCTCAGTAACACTGCTGGCAGCGGCTGCCTCACTCGCCCCCTCCATCCCCATCAGCAGGCCTGGGTCCTCTCTGCCTGTCGATGCCCAACAAGAAGTGCCTGGTTCACCTGAGTCTTCTGAGCAGCAAGGGGAGGAGTTCCCGGGGTCTTTAACCCATGGGGTGGGGGTTGCTGGTCCCTCCGCCCCACAGTACAGGGCATGGAGGCTGCAGCAAAGGAAGAACAAGCTGTGCCGGCAGCTGGAAGTCGCAGAAAGCTGCCCATAGGGGTCACAGCCCACGGCCACTGCACCCCTAGCCCGTCTGGGCTCCAGCAAGGGCCCCCTGGCCCCCCAGCCCTCCCCTGCCCTGTGGAGAGCCGTGAATCCTGGCAGTGAGCCAGGGCGACATGCAGGGTCCGCTGCGGACTGTTCTGGCCTCGGTGAGCGGTGCACCTGGTCCCTGCGCGTGTTGCTTTGCCTGGTTGTTTTCCGCATATGGACAGCGTAGCTGGGCTGGGAGCCCTGGGTGCTTTGCTCAGCCCGGCTGTTTGCAGCCCCCAGTTGCTCCCGGAGGGGAGAGGCAGAGCTGGGCTGAGCTAAGCAGGGAGACCTGGTACAAACAGTCACTTGCGAGGCAAACTCAAGGGCCAGGAGCAGGAGAGTTTTGGAGGAATGAGCTGGGCCGTTGGTCCGACCCAGCATGGCCGTTCTGATGCTCTTCTGAGCCGTGAGAGGCTGTGGGGGAGGCTTTCCTCCCCAGGGACGGTGCTACATGCAATACCAAGATGGCCAGCGACGGGACAGCCCGCTGACTGCAGTGGACGTGCCAGCTCTCTTCCCCCCCCCCGGGAGGCAGAAGAGGTTTCCTGGGCAGGGAGGACAGGCTGGAGGCTGGGCTGCGGAAGAAGATTCGTGGGTTGGAGGGGGAAGAAGAGACGCTAGAGAGAGTCAGAGCTACTGAGGAGTCTCAGCCCAGGAGACTGGCCAGTGTCCAGCAACCAGCCCTCACTCACCACCAGTTTCCCCTCATCTGTCCCTTGCCTCTTTCCTGGGCAAACCAGTCACCTGGCCTCCCGCTCGCTCACGACTCCAGTGTGCTGTGGCTTGCTACACACCCGAGACAGACGAGGATGGGCAGCTGTGGCCACCGGAGAGATGAGCAGGAGGACTCATGGGGCACATCAGCCTGAGAGACACACGCTGTCGGTCTCCTGCAGAGCTGCTAAAACAGCCCTGGGATTTCAGAATAGCACAGGTGGCAATTTGCAGCCAACAGGAGAATTCTCTAGTTGGCCTTGTTGTGACAGAGAATGAGGCACTGATCGCAGAGCTAAAATAAATGGGAGCTTAAGAGCAAGTGACCAAGATTTGATCACCTTTGTAATGTGCAAGGAGAGTAAAGCCCAGACCAGTAATACAGATACTTGGTGCTTTGCTGGGGCCAGTTTCACAAAGCGGAAAATGGTGATAAGCCAAAATCACCTGGGAGGAAAATTTAATCAGAAAAATGTGAATGATAATTGGGAATCATTTAAGATACTCACCAGAGGCCTGAAAGCCACCAGCCCACACCCGAGGAAGAAGTCTGTGCTGGTTCAGAAACCAGCCTGGTGTGGAGAGGAAGTGACGGTGTCTATAAAAAATTGTACATAGATCAAACAATTGGCAGAAAGAGGAAGTTGAATATAAATTAATATAAATCAGAAGTTTGGAATTGTAGAAAACCGATAAGATAAGCAAAGGGACACAAGGAGAAATCTGTGGCCAGGAGAGTTAATAGGAAGGAGGTTTTTTTAATATGTTAGGAAGAAAAAGAATCCTGACAATGGTATTGGTCCATTCATAGATGGAAATGGTAGAATTATCAATAGCAATTCAGAAAAGGCAGAAGTGTTCAAAAAATAAATATTTCTGTTCTGTATTGGGGAGATATTAGATGTAGTCCCATCAGCACTCTAGTGTCTCTGGAGGATGTTAAACAGCAGCTGCTAAAGTTAGATGCTTTTAAATCCATGGGTCCAGAGCACTTGCATCCAAGAGTTTTTAAAGAGCTGGCTAAGGAGCTCACTGAACCATTCGTGTCAATTTTCAATACATCTTGGAGCACTGGGGATGTTTCAGAAAGTGGAAGAAAGCAAATGTTGTGCAGTGTTTAAAATGGGTAAATGGGATGATCCAGGTAATTGCAAGCCTATGTGGCTGACATTGATCCCAGGCAAGATGATAGAGCAGCTGTTATGGGACTCGATTAATAAAGAGCTGAAGAGCTAGAGGGCCTTGGAGCAGAGAGCCTGTGGGCTTGTGTGGTGTGTGTCTTGCCAGACCTGTTTGATATACAATTGCTAAATGAACGGATGCAGAGGTGACAGGAGGTGTAATATATCTGGGTTTTATTAAAGCGTTTGATGTCGTGTCTCACAAAATTAATTCCAATTGGCATGGCTGGGGCCGTCACATGGCTCGGGGCTGGCTGAGGGGACAAGCCAGATATCAAGCTGGCGAGAGGCGTCTGGGACCGGAGTCACATCCAGCCTCGTTTAACATGCTCATTAGTGCCTGGGGGAGGGGGAGGCAGCACATTCAGCGATCCCGGATATGGTGCAACGGAGAATGCTGGGAGGCAGCAGCTGGGCCCTGGGGGCAAGGGGTGGGCAGATCAGGCAAGGGGTGGGCAGATCAGGCAAGGGGTGGGCAGATCAGACGAGAGTGCTATGCCATGTGCCCTAGTGCAGACAGCTCAGCTGTAACTCGCCAGCTGCCAGGCCCTTCCCGCTGGGACACTCCCTCCCTCTCCCGCTGTGGGTGGTGACCTCCGGCTGTGCTCACGTCAGCATCTCGTGCTGTCCCGTAACTCCTTACAGATGCCGTTCCTGGCTCGAGAGGCTTTCTAGAGTTTGGCACCAAGACTTCTGTCCTGCCCGGGAGCCTCTGCCCTGCAATGAAGCCTGCTGCCCTGGGTGCAGTCCGGGCTTGGCGCAGGTGGCTCGATCCGATGTGTCAGAGACGTTACCAACTCCTCTGCGATCCCTGGCAAGCAAACTGCCACTGGCGCTGGCTGCGTGAGCACACTGCTGCCCCGTTCGCTGTGCACAGCTCCACTCGGGAACCATGTGGGGCCAGATTTGGATCCCTGTGGCTGTGCTGAGCAGCCCCATGGCCCAGGAGTGGTCCTGCTGACGTCCATGGGGGAGGATGGGAGCTGATCCAGCCTGTACGTAGCCACACACTAGTCAGAGGGAACATGTGTTGGGTCTGGACTGCATTTGCATCTGCAGGATGGGCTGCTTTGCCCAAGGGTCCCCGTGGCTGGCGTTGGGTTACAAATTTCCAGTCTTAGACACGGGGGTAAGGAAATGTCATTCCCCTGGGTGTCTGAGCAAAGGGCAGCAGAGCCGGGCCTAGCCTGGTCTGAAGGAAGAGTCGCTCTCCTCTGAACCGAAGCAGCTAAGCCAGGCTCGGTCGGATGCCAGAGGCAGAGCCCTGGGAAGCGGGATGGGGCGGAGACGGGGTCCCTGCCTGGAAGTGTAGGAGAGCCCCAGGCATGGCTTAACCGCCCCCTGCTCAAAGCAAGAGCCAATTCAGGTTCTATTGGGAGGCTTTTGTTGTGTTAAGTGCTCGTTAGAGCTGAAATCACCTACGGGGGGCCAGCATTTCTGCCTGCCCCAGCCCCCAGGCTCGCCCGCGGAGCTGCGCTGCGCAGCGCAGCCCTGCGCTGCGCGCTGGAGGAGAAGCCTGACCTCAAACCCTGGTGGAGAAGTAGCTGTGATGGCATCAGCTGGAAGGTAGCAGGCAGACAGCGGAGCTAGCAAAGTGCCTTCCTCCTGCCTCCCCCAGCCAGGGTGGGGTGACCTCTGCAGCTGCCCCATCTGCCTGGACTAAGGACAACGCCTGTGAGCGGGGCTGTGAGGGGAGGGGCAGGTTAAAGGGGCTTCTTGTTGCTGGAGCTGCCCCACGGGCTCTGGGGTGGGGCTTTCCTTCATGGTTTTATCGTGTGACTCCTGCTTGTGGAGTTTTCCCACGTCAAGGCCGGATCACTTTCCCCTTTCACGACAAGTCCCTTTGTGACACTCCGCCCCTGTGTTTGCCAGAGGGCCAGTGTCGCCTCCAGAGGTACCCGGGGTGGGGCGTGATTGTGCCAGCTCCCTGGGAGGGCGCCAGCTGGGTCTGTGCTGCAGTGTTGGAAGGACCCCTAGATACTGAGCCCAGCCCTTGCTGCCGCCTGCGACTGGCAGACGGGTCAATTCCCCTCGCTGCCCAGCTGAGGGGCAGAGCCCCCCTCTTGTACCAGGCCCAAGGACCCCCCACTTCCTCAGGGCAGGTCCGTGGCCTCCACAACTTCCAGCCGGGGCCTTCGGGCACCAGCGACTCCTGCAGTGAGTCCAGCCGAGCCGGGCGCCGGCAAGGGATGTTGGTCTCCCTTTGGGGCGTGGCGCTGCCAGCCAGCGTGTGCGGTGATGCCGGGTGGCCCTTGGACAGCGAGGGGGGCGTGCGGGGGCACCTGGCACATGGCCGCTGGCCGCTGTTGGGGAGTGGGAGAAGCAGAGCTAGGAGATGCTCCCTGAAAATGGAAACCAGCAGGTGCCTGCCCTGTTCCCAGAGCCCATCCTCGCCCTGCGGTCCTGATTCCCAATCTGCAAGCGGCTCCCTGCGGCCGTGTACCCGGAGCTCCCAACGCAGCCCCGGCCCCTCTGGCCTTTTCTCCCTGGCGCAGCCGGGCTGCGTTCACATGCTCAGCCATGTCAGCTCTTCCTCGTCTCTGCAGGCTCTGCCCTTCCGGCCCAGTGGCGCAGGCCATGTCCGCAGCACAGCAGCTCCAAGACTGGCGGCAGGGCTGCACCGGAGTAGCCATGCTGGCCGCTGCAGTGCGTCTGGCAAAGATGCTGACGGAAGAGAGCTCTCCCACTGGCTTGACGACCACTCCCCGCGAGGCAGGAGCTGTGTTGGCGGGAGCAGCTCACAGCGCTGTCTGTACTGGTGCCTCGGGCACTGTAACTACAGGGCTCGGGGGCTGGATTGTTCACACCCCTGAGTGCCATAAGTCTCACCTGTAGTGTAGACATGGTCGCAGTGTGCGAACTCCTGGCCTGGCTCCCCATGGCCCAGCGAGACCCTGTCCTGCCCCCAGGGCAGCGATGTCAGACGGATAGTTCATAATCAGCAAATTCCCACTCCCATCAGGCTGAGTCCTCCCTACAACGTGGGCTGGTGCTGGCTCCAGTGAAACTGGACATGGGCTCTGCCCCATCCCATGTGCCATCCCACAGGGCGGAGGGGGTTTTGTGTGTGGACAGGAGGGAGGAGAGGCAACACCCAGGTAACTGCCGTGACGAGAGCCAGAGACCTCACCCAGCAAGACACAGGCAAATTAAATCCAGGGTCAATAACTCCAGAGCAATGCACTGCCGAGGGGGAACCCGAAATTACCTGGACACCTGGGAGAGGCTCAATTACCTGTGAGCCGGGGAAAGGGAGCTGGGCCTCGCCGGGGGAGTGCAGTGGAGGGGCTTGGGATGCCGGCTAACACAGAGAACATGCAAACGCCACTGTATGAATGGCTGGTGCAGCCTGGTCTGGACACGGTGCGGGCGTGGGGCGCCCCAGCACAAGATAGCGCAGAGCTTGCGGGGCTCTGAGAAGAAGAAAACATCCTATGATGAGACAGTAACTCTGAGACTGCCCTGGCTCGTGTCCCTCTGCGCCTGTTGGCGATATTTGCTAACAGCCATCCCGATGAGCCACATGCCCTCATAGGCACCCTGCTTGTACCAGCCCTCCGGTGACCCGCACAGCGCCCCCCCAGCTGACAAAGGAAAGGCGTCGCCAAGATACGTGGGGAGGCCGTGGGAACGCAGGCGCCAGAGCAGGTGACCCAAGCCATTGAGCCTGTGGGGCATGGGCAGGAACGGAGCAGTTTGCATTTTAGTGAAAAGCCCCACGTCAGCCGTCACCAGGAGATGCGACAGCTTCAGCAAGTTTCACTTTGGGGCGACCTCCCGGAGAAGCCATTGCAGGAGGCAGGAGCTATAAAGAGGCAGGGAACCCCAAGGGACCCTGCACCTAGGAAGACAAAGGGCTTGGTGGGAGACCCAGAGCCAAGGGGGCCCAGCCCGGCTGGAAGGACCTCGCACAAAGGCTGCAGCCCGTTCGGTTGAGTCGTGGCCTCTGGAAAGCAGTTTTCACTTTGCTCAGCACGTTGCCGGGGCTGGGCAGAGCGACGCGTACAGCCGTTGTGGTGTAGGCAGGCAGCTGGGCCAGGGCAGCCCACCAGAGATGCGCAGGGTCCAGCCAAATCAGCTCCTGGCTGGAAGCCTCCAGACAGACCCCCCAGCAGAGCTTGGGGAGCCCTCCGGGATGGGGCAGGCAGTGCCACGCCCAGCACGTGACAGCTTCCTACACAAACCAAGCTCAGGCTTAAAGCAAGTGAGGGGCTTTGGCCCCCGGCTCCCTGGGCGGCTTTTCCAGACCTGCTCCCCTCCTGCGGTGAGAAACCATTGCCGAATTTCAAGCTTAAGCTTATTGACGGTCTTTTTATATCCATTTGTTCTTGTGCCAGCGCTGGCCTTTCACTGGAATCACTCCCTCCCTCCCTGGTGCTGCTCCCTCTGATGTATTTATAGAGAGCAGAACTCAGAGCCCCTCAGCCTTTGTGTGGCTGGGCTAAACAAGCCAAGCTCTTTGCGTCTCCTTTCATAAGGCAGCTTTTCCAGTCCTCCAATCATCCCAGCCGCCCTTCTCTGCACCTCTGCCAGTTTGAATTCATATATCCTAAACAGGGGGGACCAGACAGTATTCCCGAAGAGGTCTCACCAGCTCCTTGTATACCGGTGCTAACGCCTTCTTAGCACTACTGGAAATACCGCGTCTGATGCATCCTAGGACAGTATTCGTTTTATTTCACAGCCACATCACATTGGCGGCTCATAGTCATCCTGTGATCACCCAATACGCCCAGGTCCTTCTCCTCTGTCACGTCCAACTGATGCGTCCCCAGCTTATAGCAGAAATTCCTATTGTTAGTCCTTAAACACCTGACCTTGCACTTTGCACTGTTAAATTTCACCCCATTTTGATGACTGTACTTTTCAAGGTCGTCCAGCTCTTCCTGCACAATATTGCAGTCCTGCTCCGTATTGGCAATTCTCCCAGCGTTGTATCATTCACAGATGCTATTAGCACACTCCCACTTCTTGTGCCAAGGTCAGCAATGAAAATATTAAATAAGATTGGATCCAAACCCCATCCCAGAGGAATTCCGCTGGTAACCTCCCTCCAGCCTGACCATTCCACTCGCAGAGCGGCCGCTGTCATCTCCCCTTCAGCCAGTTCCTCACCCACCTTTCAATTCTTGGGTTAATCCCCATTTTTCTCCTTTCTAACAAATAATTCCCGTGTGGAACTGTATCAAATGCTTTGCTGAAATCCAAGTAGCTTAGCTCTGCTGCATTCCCTTTGTCTCAGAAATCGGTTATCTTCTCATAGCAGGAGATCAGGTGGGCCTGGGCCGAGCTACCTTGTAAAACCGACGTATTTCATCCCTGTTACCACTGACCTCCATGTCCTTAGCCCTTCGCTTTCAGAATCTGTTCCATGACCTTGCATGCAATTGAGGTCAAACTAACAAGCCTGGAGTTTCCTAGATCCCTTTTTCTCCTGTCTTACAATAGCTACAGGGTTAGCAATTCCCCAGTCATCTTCCGGCCCCCGAGTTTCTGGATTAATTATAAATCCTCGCCATCAGGCTGGCAGTGCCAGGTGCCAGTTCCTTCAACAGCCTCGTGTGCAGATTTTCTGGCTCGGCTCGGGTCCCATGAAGCTGCTGGTGTCCAGGGTTAGTTTGGCTTACCCCTTGAATGTGGTCATTTGCAACCACCCAGCCCTGCCTGCTCCGACATGGTGCCTTATCCCAGAGGAGACCATAACCCCTTCACACCCAGTGGGTAGCGGTACTGAGCGAGTGGGGAAACTGAGTCACGTTTTCTCATAAAGGCAGTGCAGAACTCTCCCCCATTGTCCCCAGGAGCCGTGAGGGGCAGCTCTGAGGGGCGTGGGGTGCTACCTACTGAGAAAGGGGCCTCAGGCCACAGTCAGTGTGGGACAGAGGCTGCCTATCGCTATAGGACACCGATGCCCACATCTGCCCCTCTGAGCATTAGCTCTGAACTGTCCCTGGCTCCAGCCGCATTCCTGAACAGTCCCAGCCCCCCTGGGAGCCCGCATGCCATGGCGCTGGAGGAGGCGCTGGGAGCCATGGGCCCTGGCTCCATTGCCGCTGTGGGAAGTGCACGCCCAGCCTCCTTTCCCCCCTGGCTGCATCCCTGGCAATGGAGGCGTCTCCACTCCTGGCGTGGGCACTGCCCCATCTGCCCCCCAGGCCCCGCTGAGCCAAGGATCCAGACAGCTCGTGCCCCCCAGCCTGGCACTTGGCCCTGGGGTGTTACCCCCAGATACAAGGTAGGCCCATGGGGCCAACACCTGCCCCGTCCCTCAGCCTCCTGCTTCCACTGAGGAGGGGCCAGACGAGCCCCAATTGCCTCTTCCCGGGCCTCCTCTGCTCGGCAGGGCACTGCTGCAGGAAGTTCACTGCACCGAGTCCCCAGCTGGCAGGACGCTGGCAGCCCTGGAGGTAGCAGAGAGGGGAGCCCGGGAAGGCGCATGGTGCTGTTGCAGCAGGAGTGGGGGACTCTGGGAGGTGGCAGCTGGGCTGTCCCCGCCCTCCCCCTCAACTGGCGAGCTGGAGAGGGGCTGGGGGGAACTGGCAAGCGCCAGCCAGCCTTTCTCTGCAGCCGGCTTGATTTCCTTTTAATCCTGTTTCGGAAGCAGGGAGGGATGTGTCGCCAGATGTGTCGCCCGGCGCATGAAATCCTCGCACCAGGTGTTCTGCTCCTCAGCGCGGAGGCATCAGATGTCGGCATTAAAACACAGCTCTCCACTTCATTGCTCCAGCTGCTGATTCGGCACGTGGAGGCGGCTGCGGAGCTAGAGCACAGCTGGGGCTGGAGAGCCTTGGAGTGCGCACTGAGCCCCTGCTCTCAGCTGTGATTAACGGCCCGGCATCCTTCCCCGCAGCTCAGCCCAGTGTGGCGCAGGACCAGGCCAGAGGGCAGAGGGGGTGATGAGTCACCGCAGGGCTGGGCGCCGGGACGCCTAGGAGTGCCAGGGAACCGAGCCCCCGTGGCACACGGTATGTGCCCACCCCAGCCTGGCAGGGGGGCTGGTCTTGGGGCAACTCTGCCCCAGTGGTGGGATGAGGGGAACACGGGCACCTGTGGCCCAGGAGAAGCTGTGGCTCTGTTCAGCTCCCCAGTGCTGGGCGCGGGGCCGGGGTCCATAGCGCAGGGACCAGCCTGACCTGGCACTCTCAGGCCAAGGGACCGCGTCAGAGGCGAGACCCTGTCGACAGCTGCCGGGACGTGGTCATCGCACCAGGAGGTACCCGCGTGAAGGCACCATGCCCCAGAGCTGCTCCAGGTCCTGCCACTCTCACTCCACGTCCCATTCTCCCCGGCGAGGCCAGGACGGGTCCGTGTGGCCCCTTTGGAAGCAGGGCGCCAGCATTGCTGTGGGGCTCTATGGGGCCTGGTGCCATCTCCAGAGCTGGGTGCTGTCACTCCAAGGGGCAGTCTGGGGGCAAGGATGCTGGTGCAATTGGGGGAGCTAGTTGGGTGGGGGGTGAGGAGCCCTGGATGGGGGGGCACAGGGGTGGGTACTGGGTGATACAGAGCAGAGCCAGAGCCAGAGCCACCCCCTCACCAGCAGCCCCACAGTGACCCTAGCTGGATGCACAGGGAATGCCAGCCTTCTAAGCAGCTGGACACCCCCTGCCATGGCCATGCAGGGTCACTGGGCGCCCACGGGCCTGCCAGGGCCCCATGCCAGGAGCGTATCAGAGCAGGCGCGGGGCTGCTCGACCAGAGCATGAGCTCCAGCACCCCTCAGCCTCCAGCAACTACGGCTGGGTGTGCATGTGTGGGTGGGCCCAGGAGCTTTTATAAAAGGCCCAGGCTCCTCCCCACTTCCCAGCATGCCCTGCCAGGAGGGTGCCTGCCCCACCTCCTCGGTGGGGCTGGATGGGCCCTGCAAAGGTGGTCTCGCACCACCCTCTGCGCTGAGGCAGGGCCAGGGAGTCTAGACCAGCCCTGAGCGGGGTCTGCTGATGGGGTTTCCGCCCCCCTTGGAAACCCTCCTGAGCATTCCCTCCTCTTCCTGTCTCTACCTATGTCTCCCACATGGCAGGTTCACCCGCTGTTGCTTGTCCAACGAGCCCCGTCCCCCAGCTAGCAGCCCCTGCGCTCGGCCCCGGTCGGTGTTTCTCCACATGACCCGTGCCCCGGTTTCACTCTCCCACTGGGAAGGTTTTCTCGACTTGCTCTCCGTTGGCCTGTCCAATTTAGCCCCGTCTCTCCTAACGTGCAGCGCCCGGCCCTGGCCCCAGGACTGTAGCTGGTGCTTCCCAGAGCCGAGCTGAGGGGGACAGCGACCGCCCAGGGGAACGTACAGCACCCCGCGGATGCCGAGAGTGACACCAGCCTTCTCCACAGCCGCAGCGCCTGGTTGCCTCCCCCAATGTAATCTGTGATGCGCCGTAGCCCCCAGCTCCCTTTCCTCAGGGCTGCCCCCCAGCCAGTCACTCCCCAGGTGTATCTGCACCAGATTTCCCTCCCGAAGCGGGGTACTTTGTGCTGGGCTTTACTGCATCGCAGCCTGTGGCATTTAGATCAATTCTCCAATTTGTCAAGGTTGCTTTGAATTCTAATCCTGCCCTCCAGCGCGCTCACAGGCCCCCCCAGCACGGGTCCTCGGCACCCTTTACAAGCGCTATCTCCGTCCGGTAGCCCAGCCATTGAGGAAGGTGCTGAGGAGCACCAGGCCCTGCAGGACCCACCAGCTGCCCTTCCTGGCCTGACGGTCACCCCCGAGAGCTGCTCACTTCGTACCGCGATTCAGCCAGCCGGGCACCCACCCCAGGAAATTCCCTAGTCCATGCTGCCCCACTCTGCCTCCGAGCGTCATGCGACGGGTTGGGGCTATGCCCCAGCTGCGGGAGGGTCTCCTGGGGACTTCTTCACTGTCCAGACCCCCAAGGAGTCTGCAGGGGAAGCCACGCAGTTCACCCCCCATTAGACTAGGCCTGTGGATGCTCAGCGCACCCCACAGAGACTTGGCCGCTCTGCAGGGATAAATCCCCTCAGCCAGCGTGTGCGGGGACACTGCCCTGGCACTGCCCTGGCACTGCCGGAACCGGCATGGTGTTACTCAGCTGCACGCGGCTCGGGGAGCTCTTGGGGGCAGAGACATGAAGGTCAAACCATAGCCTAGAGCCCAGCCACGCGTCCAGGCTCTGTCTGTCTGTCTGAGCTCCTTCACCATTCGCAGCGGAGAGACCCCGACTCCCTCCAGCAGCCGGCTCATCCCTCCCCTCCCACCCACGCATCTCCCCAGTTCGTTGCTCTGGAGCTGGGGTCTTTGCCCAGCTTCCCTGCGGGGTGGCGGGGAACCCACCCCTCTGGGTGTGGGTGTCGGCGGCAATGTCCCAGGAACTGCACTGGCCACTGATGTGGGGTCGGCCTCGGCCAGTCCTTTTCACTGGCCCGGCCTGGCTCAGAGAGCAGGCAACATTCACACCGATATGTCTCCGCCTCCCCGAGAGCCAACTGGCCTGCCCTGCCCCAGGCAGCCATGCAAGCTAGAGGGGAAACTGAGGCACACATGGGTTAATAAAAATATAAGAGAAAATGCCCACTTGGTCACCCGCCCCCCCTTCCCCCCACACCTCCATGCACCAGGCCACTAACCTGGCCAAAGAAAAGGCGGACGCCGGCTTAGTGGTTCAGGTGTTTGGGACAGGAAGGGGGACAGACACCTGAATCCAGCCAGAGCTGCAGGGGGGCCCAATGGATTCATCCAGCAGGGCCCTTGGTCTGCCAGCGGGGTGAGCCCCCGGTGCGGGAAAGGGCAGAGGATTGCGAGCACGGCTGGCCTGTGGCCCCGTAAATCTCCCAGTGGGCAGCACAGGGAGGGCTTGTCCGAGGCGAGATGGATGCGCCCCCTCGCCTGCTGCCATGGAAACCAGCCTCTCCCAGCACCGGGGCAGCCACCGGGCCATCTATCTGCCGGTGCTTCGCGGAGACGCGTCCGAGGCCACCCAGGAGTGGTGGAGACGCCTCAAGCGGCAGAGACGATGACTTGCGCCAGCACCTCCCTGCCCACAAGGCCAGGTACAAGTCACCCCAGGGCCGAGCCTGCCCCAGCCCCTTTTCTGCTCACTCAGCCATGCCACCCCAGAGCAAGGGCCTGGGGCATCTCTGGGCCAGCCCCAGGCAGGGAGCTGGGTGCCCATCATGCTCCTCTGGGCAGGGACGAGGTGCCCTGGCGGTGCCAGCTGCCTAGCAGGGATTCGAAGCTGCTCCAGCTGGGCTGGAAGGGTGAAGCCATCCTGCGCTGTGCGCGGGCTGGGAACGACGCTCCCCTTGGGCCTCACTGCTCCCTTTCCCAGTGCGCCCACCTTCTTCCCCGGCAGATAATGGCTGGCACAGCGGCAGCCCCGGCGCAGCGGCAGCCCTGGCGCCTCCTTGGCATTCTCAGCCCAGCTGGCCAGCGGGGAGGGGGCAGATCGCCGGCCACGGCCAGAGTTAACATTGAACGCGGGAAGCAGGGCCGCATGCTCCAGCAGCTGGCGTTATTCCTGCCTGCCTCCCGGCCACACTGTGCTGAGCCAGGGTCTCCCCCGGGCGAGGCCTGGGGGGGTCAGGTCAGGGGGGCTGAGTTCCTGAGCCACCCCCCACCCCCAGCGTTTGCACGACATCCCCAGCTCTCAGCTCCAGGGCCCGGGGGGGCTGTGTACACGGAGCTCTGCCTGGCAGACAGGGACTCTGGACTCCTGGAGGGGAGAGTGCAAACCAAGGCCCTGATGGTTTTGGGGGGTGGAGGGGTTACCTGGGTAAAGCATCGGCTCCCCCAGGCCATCTTGTTCGGACCCAGGAGACTCCGTCACTAACCTGCTGTGTGACCTCACCAGGCTGCTAACCAGCTGCCGAGCTCCAGCCCAGAGGTGGCTGCTTGTTAGTGGCAGGCCAGGTGCATCTATTTTCCTTCCCCCACCCCCCGGGCTCAGTGGGGGTGAAGGGCTCCCAGGGAGTGTCTCCAGCAGGCTCTGGGTTGCCCTGCGGGGGTCTCAGGCATTGAAGGCGCCCAGTGACCAGAGCAGGGCCAGGAGCTCCTGTGGGGGCCTGAACAAGTCAGCACCATCAGCTCCTGGGCCTGGGCCTGCAGCCCCACCTCCCGTCCCCTGGGACAGCTCACGGCAGGGGTGGGCGAGGGGCCAGGGCCCATCCCCCAGCAGGCAGGGTCCTGGGGCAGTAACGGGGGCAGGGCAGGGCCCCAAGGCAATAACCAAGGGGGGCAAGACAGGCCCCAGGGCAGTAACGGGACCCGGGCACCAGCTGGCCGGGCTCTGGATCCCGCGGTGAGTGAATGCAGGGGTGCCGGAGCAGGCAGTGGAGGCGGGAGCAGTGTTTGCACGGGGGGGATCCCCCAGCGCCATTCAGCTCCAGTTAGCAGCAGACTCGCCCTGAAGCCCCTGGGGCTGCGATTGGATTTTCTTGGCCGTGCAGAGCGATCGATCCAGCAGTAATTAAAGTCGCTCCAAACTCTGACTCAGATTCAACCTTGTGGGGAAGGAGCTGCTGGGAGTTTCTCCGTGAGACTCCCCCTGCTTCCTGTCCCCTGCCTGCCCCATGGCAGGGCAGCCCGGGCAGTCTCAGCCCTGCCCCATGGAGGAGCCTGGGGCCTGCCGCTCCCTGCGCTGGAGGTATGGGGCGGCTGGCAGGCTACAGTGGCTGCTGGCTGTGCTGGAGGGGCCCCGTTCCCACGCGAGGGGGGGTCAGCCTGCTTGGTGAATTGCTCTGGGTGCTTGCACCAGGCCCTCCACAAGAGGTGCAGTGTCACATGTGCACACGCGCACACACACAGCATCACACGCACAGTGCGCACACATGTTGTCACACACACACAGCATCACATGCATGTGTGCAGCATCTCTCACAGTCACACACAGCACACAAGCAGCGTCACACGCACACGGCATCTCACACACAGTCACACACAGCACACAAGCAGCGTCACACACACACGGCATCTCTCACACAGTCACACACAGCACACAAGCAGCGTCACACACACGGCATCTCTCACACAGTCGCTGTCACACACACAGTACCACAGTGCGTGTCTCTCTCACACACACGGAGCAGAACATGTGCTCACAGCGTCTCACACACACACACACATTTTGGCGGTGGGAGGGCAGCGTAGCAGTAACTCATAGACTCATAGACTCATAGGTCAGAAGGGACCAATATGATCATCCAGTCCGACCTCCCGCACAAGGCAGGCCACAAAACCCTACCCATACAACTCACTGACCCTTCCCTGGGCTGGTCTCTGTTGGCCCCCTTAGTCTGGGACTGGGCTTCCCGGTGGGTTTGGGGTCCCCTGGCTCTGTTCCTGCTTCCCCTAGGCCAGGCCAGGTCTGTCCCCATGGGCTGGGCTTGTGCCTGCGAAAGGGGATCCCCCGTCTGGACACCAGCCTGTGATGCCGAGGGTGCCCGTCGAGGTGCCTGGAGGGGTGGCATCCGGCTGGAGACGGGCACAGGGTGTTAAGCCAAGGCTCTTGGAAAAAACGTGTTTGGATGCAGCCTGGCAGGGGCCAGACCCCACAGCACGGCCTGGGCAGAGAAGGGGGGACGGAGCCAGCCGGGCACGCCCAAGGCCCACGGTGCTGGGTCAGGCATGGGGCGGGGGGACAGGGTGCCTGAGGGGTAGCAGGTCTGGCAGTCACTTGTGGGATGGGGGAGTCTCAGCCTGCCTCTTCCCAGAGAGTGTGTGGGTTCGGTTGTGCGGGGGCTGCAGGAGCTGGGGTGTCCCTGGGGGTGGGGACAGCCCCACCTCAGCTCTCGCTGGGCAGGCAGAGGTCGTGGTGGCAGGGAGAGGGCACCACCTTCAGGATACCCCGGGAATCTCAGCAGCAGCCGGAGCAATGTGATCTCCCTGCCCCTTCCTGCCTGCAAAGTCCACAGTGGGGGGCTCTGTGTGGGGTGGGGGAGGGCCGGGGGGCTCTGTGTGGGGAGGGGAAGGGCTGTGGGCCCGACAGGGAGAGGCCCGTTATTTCCAGAGGTCTCCGCAAGCCCTGGTGCTCGGCGCTGCAGGCCAGGCTGCGGGCGCTGTGGGGGCGGGTGCCAAGCAGGCGGGCGAGTCCTGTCTCCTCACGCAGCCCAGCCGCTTAGCATGCGCCAGCACAGTGCTGCCGGGGACGCCAGGCTCGGGAGACGCCGCTGCCCATGGGCCAGCACGCGCCGTCCCTGCACGGCAGCCAGCAGCCGCTCAGCCCCAAGGGCGCCGTCCCCTCCAGCCCTCGCCCAAGGGCATCCGTGCCAGTCACTCGCCCCCCACAGTGCCCACTGCAGGGAGAGGCCAGGGCTGGACAAGCCGGGTGCTCCCCACATGGCTGCCGACCCGCCCCCCCCAGCCAGTGCCCTCCCCCCACCAGCGCCTGTGGGGAGAGGCTGGGGCTGGAGTAGCCACGAGCCTCCCCCCCAGCCAGCGTCCTGCCCCAGGGCCCTGTGAGGAGAGGCGGGGGCAGAGGGCTCCCCAAAGGGCCAGGTCTCCCCTCACAAGGCAGGGCACAGAAACCTTCCCCTGCTGGAGGCTGAGCTGGTTGCAGGGGGGCCGCTCTGCACGCTGGGGGCACGAAGCAGCACAGCCGGGCCCAGGTCCGCCTGGAGCCACAGGGCGCCGTGTGCGCTGGCTGCGGCCCTGCAAGGCCAGTGTGCAGAGCCGCCCCAGGGTGTCCAGGGAGCCCCCGCCCCATCAGAGCCCAGGGAGCCCTTCTCGGGGCGCGGCGGGGAGCCAGGCAGCGTGGGGCGGGAAGAGTTAGTGTCGCTGGCAGCTCCCTCCCGCCTGAGCCGCCCGTGGGAACGTGGCTCCCTGGCACGTCTGACCCCGGCACCCTTGGCGACTGACGGCCCCCGGGGCGGCGTCCCCAGCCCACCCCCCGCAGGGCGCCAGGGGCAGGTGCAGCGAGCCGGGGCCGCTGGTGAGATCCGGGCCAGAACCTGCCTGAGACCCAAAAGCGATCCCAGGACGTGCAGCCTGGCAGCTCCTGCTGGCGCCTGGGGGCACCGCAAGCAGGCCCAGCCCTCGTCGGTGCCGCCCAGGGCTGGGGAGCAACAAACGGACATTTCTGCTCCCTTAACGTCCCCCTGGCCAGGCCGCGCCCGTGCCCGGCGGCCAGGTCCCCGAACCTCCGCTCCCCACATGCGCCTTGCAACACCCCCACTGGCCGCGCTGGGCTCCCCACTGCATTTGCAGGTCTGTGCCCGGCCCGAACCAGGACCCGGGAGTGACCCCGCTAGTGGCCTGGGCCCATGACCCCTGAGAACAAGGGGTTATGTGGGCGGGGCTGTCTCTGAAGCTCCGCCCCCAGCCCCCTCCCTAAATACAGGTGTGGGGGGGAGGGCGCCCAGGCTAAAGGCTGCAGTACAGCGCCGAGCCCACCTGGCCCGGCCAGAGCAGGTTGGGCCCGGTCCCGGTCCCGGTCCCGGGCGCGGCAGGGGCGATTGGTTCGTGCGGCACCTCGGGGCCGCCACCCCGCTGTGGGGCCGGGCCGATGGCGTGGGATCGCTGCGGGCCCCTCCTGGCCCAGCTGGCCCGGTTCGGACGGCTCCTGGAGCTGAGCTGCGACGTGGAGGAAGGTGGGTTTGCGGGGAGAGCCCGAATATCCCCGCTGAAGGCCTCGGCGCTGCTGCCTGGGGCTGGGCCCGGCGCCAAGGTGATGGGCGCGGGGGCGCGGGCTGGCTTCCAGGGGCCGGTCCCGGCAGCTCGCTGAGCCCGCCCCCTCCCCAGACTGCAGCCGGGTGGCCCGCGGCTTGGAGACCTGCCGGCAGAGATGCTGCCGCCTGGGGCTGGACCTGCGCCGCGCCCGCGAGCAGCTGCTGGTGGCCGAGGCCGAGCGCTCGGCGCTGCAGGTGCGGCTGGAGCACGCCCGCAACCAGGTGCGGGTGGAGATGAAGAAGCGGCACCGCGCGGAGGCCGAGCTGGAAAAGCAGGTGCGGGGGTGGGAGGGTGGACTTTGCTGGGCAGGGTTCGGGGGGAGAGGGGGTGCTGGCAGTAGGTGGATGGGGGGCCGGGCTCGGGGGGGGGGGCCGGGCCCCGGCCCCCGGCCCCCGCGGCCCCCCCCCCCCCCCCCCCCCCGGGGGGCGGATTCTAGGCTTTGCTCCTGCAGGGCTGGGGGTCTCAGTCCCCAGGCTCGGACTGGCTAATCCGGACATGTAGAAGGGGAGCTGAGGCTGGCTGGGGGTCACTGCAGCAGGGGGGATCTTGGGGGGCTGCCCCCCATCCCACAAGCTAAAAGGCTGCTCTGCCCCCCAGGAAAGGAAGCTGCAGCTGATCTATGACTTCCTGATGCAGGATTCACTCGGCCACCAGCAGCTCTCAGCCCTGGCCCTCCTCGACGGGCAGGGGCTGGGTGCTGCCCGGGTGCCAGGGGGCAGGTGAGTGGGGGCAGCGCGGTGCTGAGGGCAGTAAATGGGGCTGGCGCATTGCTGGCTGCTGCCCTGGCCCCATGCTGCAGGTGGAGAAACCCTGACTGGAGACGGGGCGGAAACATTTAACAGGGCTCGTAAGTCACCCTGGGCGCTGGGGACGTTCTCCGGCCTGTGCTGGGCCCGAGGCAGGCTGCTGCTTGCAGTCCCTGGAGTCTGGGAATCAGCCTGGACCTGGGGGAGTATCTGAGTCCTGCTGGTGTCCCTCAGCCGCCACCTGCAGTCCCTGCCAGCGCTCCCTCCGGCACGGCTGGCGCCCCTCACTCCTGACCCACAGCCCCTGCCAGCACTCTCCCCCTACCTGCAGCTCTGCTGGCGCCCCTCACTCCTGACCCGCAGCCCAGCTGGGTGGTGCATTTGATTCTGTCCCCGTCGGTTGAGATGTGGAGCCTCGACACCCCCAAGCCCCCAACTTTGGACTTGCAGGTCGGGGGGGCGGGGGAGTGTCTGAGTTGGGCCAGTTGTGCTGTAGGGGGAGCAGCTGGCCTGGCAGTAGCTGGCCCCAGCCGCTGGCCTGCACTGACCTTTTGTTGGCAGGCTGGCCGCAGTGGACGAGTCATGCCCCTCGCTCATGTCCCATTCTGACATCAGCTACGACCACACTGAGGATAACATGGTGAGTACCCTCCCCGCAGCCAGGCCCTGGAGCCTCTGATGGTGCCCTGGAGCTGTGGGGCAGTGTGCCTAGCCCGCCCTGCCTCGTTAATAGCCCCGGGCCAGGAGGCACCTGGGCTCCAGCCCTTCTAGTGTAACCAGCCTGTGGGGCTGCCTCACTCCCCAGGACTGGATTCCTGGGGGGGGGGGGTGGCGAGGGACACAAGCGCTGCCCCTGGCCTGGTTTCGTGCCACACAGAGCAAGTCGTTACCCAGGGAACTGGGCTCTAAGCTGCCCCCACCTCATTCTCGCCTTCCTTCCAGGACCTGGAGGTGACAGTGGTGAAACCCCTGGAGCCCAAAGCCGGGGAGCGCCCAGTAAGTGAGAAGTGCTTGGAGCTGCCCTGTGTGCGGTTGGGGGCTCTGGAGCTCTGGGGCAGGAGAGGGGCTGGGTGGGGCCTGACTTTAGTCAGGTTCTCAACATACGGGAACAAAATTCTCCTGGAATGAGCCCATTGCGGACCCACGGATCGGGGCCAGGGCCCAGCTCAGGGACAGCCTCTGGGACATGCAGCCGGCGCAGGCAGCCGGGTGGGGGATTAGTCGCTGGGCCCAGCATGGGGAGCCTGGGGTTGCTGACGGAATGAAGGTTCGGCCGAGCCCCCCACCCCCAGGTCAGCCCCAGGCCCAGCCAGCTGCAGTGACCCCTGGGTTCAGGCTCCATCTGTCTCTGTCCCACCTCCTTGGTCCAAGTCCAGGCCAGAGCCCTGATGCCCGCAGCAGCCAGGCCTGGTTCCCCAGCCTTCTCTGGCCTTCGCATCCTTGCTGGGCTTCCTTGCCGAGGTGGGAAACTCCTCCCAGGCGCTGGATGTAAGTGTCTGTGCCCTGCAGACTGGCTTTGCTGTTGTCATCTCAGATTCTCTACGGATGTGGGGCTGGACCCCAACCATCCTTGTCCAGTGACCCAGCCTGGCTCTCGCAGCTGGGCGACATTCGCACCCGTGTCTCTCTGCCTTCCTGAGAGCCAATTGTCTCCACCCCCTGCCCCCCCCCTTGAAACTGGGTACAATACAGCATGCGGGGTAAACTGAGGCACACAGAGGGGTCATAGAAATATTACAGCAAATTCCACCTTGGTCCCAGCCCTGCGGAGCAGGTGGAGGCCAAGGCCTGGGAGAGCTGGCGGGGGGGAGGCGGGGATTGGGGACCAGGGACCCCAGGGCTGGGATAGAAGTGGGTCTTGGGTTAGGCTGAGAGATGTTGGCAGAGCAGCCTGAGGGAAAGCAGGGAGGGGTGCCCCTGGCACATTAGATGCAGGGTTCTTGGGCAGCTGTTGTGTCCTGCCCAGAGCTGGCTGCATTTCGTGGCAGCCGCTGATGATCTGCATTTCCAGGCAATGCTGGCCCATCAGGCCAGGCTGTTGTTGGTCTCCTGCCCCGGCGTGAGTCATGTCTGGGGTCCCCAGGAGCTTTCTGGCTGTGTCTGGGCCGGGCAGCTCAGACCTGGCATCAGGGAGAGGCTGGGGCTGGGGCTGGCCAGCTGGCACCCTGCGGGGTGGCACCTGGAGATTGCTGGGTTCTGGCAGTGCTGGACATTGGGGTTCCTGCCACGAGTCCCAGCCCCCCCAGCTGCTGTCCCCAAGGCTGGGTGATGACATCTCTGTCCTGTGCAGCCGCCTGTGGCAATTGCATCCCATGCTCGGAGCTGGGTGGTGCAACACCTCCCACCCCCCAGGGAGGCAGCGCAGGAGGCTGGGCAGGGGTTAATTTCTGACAGCTGGGCCAGGAGCCTGTCTCCCCCACACAGCCCCTGATCAATAGAAACTTGGTTACTTGGAGCTGGGCCGGACCACGCTCCATAACTCATCCCGCACAGGCCAGGCGCAGCGTCTCCTGCCTCCGCATTGCGGGTCTGCCGCTGCCTCCTAGCTGCAGAGCCTGGTGCTGCGGGGCTGGGTCCAAGGGGGTGCGGGCAGGCAGGTGGCACAGGAGCTCCATGGCCCACTGGTGCAGGGGCAGCGCAGCCTAGTGTCGGGCTTGTGGGAATCTGGACTCCTGGGTTCTGCCCGGTGCAGAGGGGGGTGGTCAGAGCCTGGCTCTGTGCCAAGTTCTGGGTCTGTGGATGGTGGGAGCAACTTGCAGGGGGGCTGAGGGGATCCCTCCCCCCATCCAGGGCAAGCCCTGAGGCCTCCATGCCCTGAGCTGCAGAGTCCAGAGGGTGGGGTGAGAAAAGCAACCGCGGCTCCAGGAAGCAGCTGGGTCTGGAGTAAAATTGGGGGTGGGGGACGCCACAGCTCAGAGGTGACCTCAGGTGAGCCACTAAGTAACAGCCCCTCAGTCCCGACCTGCAGCCCCCAGCCATCCCGGACTCTGGTTGTCTCTCTCCCCAACCTACTCGCAGCTGCAGGCTGGGGTGCAGCCCTGGGGAGGAGAGGCAGGGGGTATGGCTAGAGCAGCGTTGGGGGGTGCCCAGTCCGGGCCCCTTTCACCTGCGTGTCTGCTCCATCCCCAGCGCTTGTCTCTGGCCCCGCTGATCGGTCCCGTAGTTGCAGCAAAGCACCTGCACCCCTCCCTGCTGCCAGCCGCCAGTGTGAGTACAGGGCTCTGCCCCCTATGGGGGGCTGCGGGAGCCCCTGGGAGTCCCATGGGGGGCTGAGCAGCCCCTTCCCCAGAGCTCTGGCCACAGGGTTCGGGCAAGTTCCTGGGGCTGCTGCGGGCGGCCAAGGTTCAGGGGGACTTGGGGAGCTGGGAGGGGGACAGGCCTTGCTGCCCCAAAGGCTACACATGCCTTTCCCTGGTTCCCCAAACCCCCGGGGGCCCTTCCCAGCCCGTCTCGCATTGTGACCGCAGACCTCAGCACCCGCTGTGCCGCCTGCCCTGCAGGGACCTGGCGTGGGGGGCACAGCTCGGTTCTGGTCCCTGACTCTTCCTCTCCCCTCCAGGCGAGTGAGCCCGAGGTGACCCCCACAGCTGGTGCCGTTGCTGAAGGCCGGGTCTGCAGCATCCCGCCCGTGGTCCCAGTGCCCTGCCGGCGCCATCGCCAGACCTGTCGCCTCTCCACGCTCCCAGGTCGCCCCCTCCTGCCGCCCACCGGCCAATTCCAGAGCTGCCTGCGGGGGCCCCCCTCGCTCCCGGGTTTCTGTGGGCATCCCAGGGCCCCGGCTCCTTCCCATTGGCAATACACCGTGGGGGTGGGGGGGCAGCGTGAGCCAGGTCAGGGTACGGCTGCTCCGAGCTGTGGGGAGCTTGGTTTGTGGAGGGGGTTTGTGAGGGGGAGGCCCAGCCCAGCCACCAGTCACTTGTGGTTTCCCTGCTGCACTCCCTGGAGGGGATGGGGCAGGGGCACCCAGCCCCCCCTACCCCCTTGAGCAGGCCAGAGCTGTGGGGATCAGGCAGTGCGGGGGGCATCACTGGGGGCACAGGCATGGACAGGTGCTGCAGCCTGCATGACTCGTGGGGGGCTGCACCCTTTTACTGGGGGGGGGGGAATCATTCCTGATCTGGGTGCCAGGGGTTGGCTCCGGCCAGCAGGAATCATGGGGGTGGTGTAGCCAGAGTCACTTGGAACCTGTGCTGGCCCCCTCCCACCCCCCCAGCTGATTCTCCTCCCTCCGCAGAGCTGGCCACGGTGGGGGGCGGCAGCGAGGACTCGGAGAGCAGGGCAGGGCTGGCCGGGGGAGCCCTGGACCCCTCCTTGCCACAGGCGGCGCCACTGGCCCAGCACCTCTTTGCCTCCAAAACGGTGGGGAGCAGAACGGGCCCACCAGACAGCCCCCCACCACAGGGGCGCCCCCCAGCTGAATTCCCTGCCCTGGCCATTCCACCTCATCCTGGCTCATTCCCACCCCAGTAACTGGCTCATCTGGCCCCCGGGTCTCTGCCCAGCTCCCCTCCTGTGCTCCCCGTGTCTGGTCAGGGGGGGATGTGGGTCCTGGGGGAGGGTCCTGGGGTGAGATTGGCTCTGCAGTGTGGGGTGGGGTCCCAGGGGCAGGGCAAGGGGGGAGGGAGTCCCCGGGGGGGCTTCCAGGGATAAGCTGGGGGGTCCCCAGAGGGAGGAGGTAGCGGCTGGTCCCTGACCCCCCCTCTTGGCAGGTTATCCGCCCTGAGTCCTGCTCCGCCTGTGGCTCTCGCGCCCACTTTGGGAGGGTGGCGCTGCGGTGCAGG
>ML675620.1:73629969-73643418 GCA_007922155.1 Mesoclemmys tuberculata | reverse complement strand
ATCCGCGGGGCGGGGGCGGCCAGTCCTGACTCCTGTGGGTCGGGGAGCCCAAGGTCCAGGGTGTGGGGGGCCGGCTGAAGGCCCCCGAGCTGCCCCCCAGCCTGGGCGAGGGCTCTCCTCCCCCCGCGCCATGGGGCCCTGGCAGAACACGCGGCCCCAGCCCAGGCCGTGGGGAGCAGCTGTGCCCCCCCGCGCAGCCTTTGCCCCACGGAGCGGGGCCGGGGGCTCCCGCTGAGCCAGGCGGTGGCGGGGGGAGGCCAGGGCAGACGGTTCCCGGCCTGTGACCGGGCAGGGGCCTGAGGAGCCCCCCGGCCAGCGGGCTGGGCCGGCCGCGGGAGCCCATTCAAGCCCCCTGGGCAGGAAGGGCCATTTATACCCGTCATGGCTGCAGGCTGCCCTGTGGGCGTGGGGCCCCCATGGGGCGCAGCGTGGGGCAGGGGATCAGCTGCCCGGGGCGGGCACGGGGCTCCCTGGGCAGCTGGGCCCAGCGCTGGCCGGGGCCTGCAGGGAGTCGGAGACACTCATTCCTCTGCCTGGCCGGTGTTGCGCAGCGAGTGGTGGGGGCAGAACGGATCCAAACAGGCGCTTCTGATCCTTGAGACACCCTGGGGGGACCCCTCTCAACGGGGGCACGGGGGCCCCCTCCCTGATTGGCAGGATCCCATCACTTCCTGTCTGAAACCCTGTCATGTTCTTGTTAAATAGTTGATGTGCTCCACCCCAGAGGTGGCTGCATCCCAGTGGCAGGCAAGGGACCCCTGTATATACAGACCCCCATGCCCCACCCCAGCACCAGATGAAGGCTCCCTGTGTAAGTGGGCTGCCTCTCAGTGCTGGCAGCGTGGCTAGGCGAGTGCCCAGCGGGCAGCACTGGCTGGCTGGGTGATGAGCAGCAGGGAGAGGCTGTGCTGCTGGGGCCATGAGCTGCAAGCCAGGACGTGCCAGGAGACTCTTGGGCGACGGGCGGAAGAGCCAGGGGGCCGTGGGGCAGGATGTGCCAGGGGACTACAGGGTGTTGGGGCAGTGCGTGCCAGGGGCAAAGGTGGGCTAGGGCAGGGCATGCCAAGGGAGCCACAGAGCAGGGACAGGGCAGGGCATGATGGGGCAAGCCGGAGCCCCCCACGGTGTCTGCACTGCAAAGCAGGGAGCAGAACCACGTCACCAACAGCAGCAGCCTCTTTATTGAGCCCAGCGGCGACCGAGCCATGTGCGGTACAGCCTGGAGCCCGTGAGGGGAGGAGCCCGGGCCCCTCCCCGTGCCCCAGGGAGCTGGGTGGCTGTGCCAGGGCTGGTGCCATTTCTGAGTCAGCCCATGTCCCAGGATGGGCCGTGCCCCCGAGGCCGGGAGCAGCCTCCCTGCGGCGTCTCAGTGGCCGGCGCGGGGTCCTGTGCGCAGAGGGCTGAGCCCCGGCGGTGAAGGGGCTGGTGCTGGCGGGGTCGGCTGGAGGCGCCGTGCAGGCCGAGGGCTCAGAGCACGTCCAGGCGGGCAAAGGACTCGTCCATGCCCAGGCTGTTCTCCACGAAGATCTCGTACTTCCCGGCGTCGGCCGCAGTCGCCTTCTGGATGGTGAGCGTTGTCGAGTTGCTGTCGATGTTGTAGAACACCCTGGGGAGACGGGGCAGGCAGCATGGAGCTGGTGAGCGCCCACGCCGGAGACCTGGCCTAAGGCCCCAGGACCTGCACCTGCACCGGAGACGAGCACCCACACCCGGGCTGGAGACCCAGCCTGATGCCCCGGGACCTGCACCCGGGCCAGGCACCTGCACCAGAGATGAGCGTCCATGTCGGAGACCCAGCCCGGCCCCACCCCAGGCCCTGACTGCTCCTGAAGGTGGCCCTGGGTCCTGTCTGTGCAGCTCCCCCTCCCCCTGCCCCAACAGGGCGATGGCGGGACCAGGGCCCCCCTCACCTGTCGTCCTCCTCGATGTCCTCCCCATCCTTGGCCCAGCCCACGTCGGGGGCTGGCTCACCGCTGATGAGCGCTGTCAGGGTGACCGTGGTGCCTTTCTTCACCTTGGTGCTCTCCGGCCCCTTCTCGATCTTGGCGGGGACTGCGGGGGGTCGAGCGCCATGAGCTGAGACCCTCCAGCCAGCAGCCAAGCCTTACCCCAGCAGTGGGGGCCCTGTGCCACAATTGGCCTGGGCTGCGCTAGACCGAACTCCCAGGGGCCCCTATCCCTGGGGGCTGGGCAGAGAGTTGGGGCACCCCTTGCCTGAGCAAGGAGCTCATCACTGAGTGTTTGCACAGGGCTCGGGACAGCAGGGGTGTGACAGTGTCTCCAGTGTGACCCTCCAGGGAACCGCAGCCCCTCCCCGGGCTGGGGGGCATGGGACCTGGCAGCAGGGTTTGGGGGTGCAAGGAGCTGGGGTGCAAGGCCTTGGGGGCAGAGAAGAGAGGGTGCAGGGGACACAGAACAGGGGCGATAAACGGGAGGGACATGGGGGGCACAGAGCGGGGGAGCAGAATGGGGGGCACAGAGTGGGGTGCAGAACGGATACACAGAGTGGGGGTGCAGAACAGGGGGCACAGGGCCCGCTACCTTCCACCAGGATGCGGGCGGAGTCGAAGCACTCCCCGAAGGTGTTCTTGACGGCAATGGTGTAGCGCCCCAGGTCGGCCAGCTCGCCGTCCCGCACCACCAGCGCCACGACGTCGGGGTCCTCGAAGATGTAGCGGTACTTGGGCCCGTCCTTCAGCTCCCGCCCGTCCTTGGACCAGCGGATGAAGGGGTCGGGGAAGGCGCTGATCCGGCACTCCAGTCGGGCCGCGCTGCCCTCGATCAGCACCACGTCTTTCAGCTCCTGCAGCACCCGTGGCGGACCCTTCTCCTTCAGCTCCTTGCGGGACCTGGCCAGACGGAGCTTGTGGGGGTCCTGCCGGCTCCACACGGCCCTGCGCTTGGCAGTCCTCCACCACCCAGCACCCGCTCGCCCTCTACGCACCAGGGTCCTGCACCGCCTCCTCGCCCTCCAGCCCCCCCATCCCTCCCCAGCACCCTCCTCCAGCCCCCTGCATGGCCCCCCAGCACCCCATCCTGGGCCCCAGCTTCACTGCCAGGCCCCCTAGCAGCCCTGGCACCTTGCTGTGCTGGCTGCCCTGTGCGGTCGGCCCCGAGCCCAGCCAGGGGCTACGCTGGGGAATCTGGCCCCTGCCCTGCGGTGCTGAGGTGCCCAGATAAGGTGGCAGAGCCGGGCACAAGGCCCCACGGGCACTCGGTTTTCCCCCACCTGCAGGCCCCTCACCTGTGTCCCCGGTAGGAGGCCTGGATGCGGATGGCTGCGTTCTGCACCTGCGGGTCGTTAATGTCCAGGGTGCAGCCCGGGGGCGGGGCGGCCACCGCCTTTTTGGGAGCTGCTTTTGACATCTGTGAAGGAAAAGCAGTCTCAGGGCCCGAGTGGGACCCCCAGAAACCCTTTGTGGGACACCCCCCTGAACCCCTCCTGACCCTTCCTAGGGACCCCCGTGGGACACCACCTCAGAAACTCCCTTCCCCTAGAGATCCCCCAGAACCTCCCCAGGGACCTGGAACCACACCCCATAAACCACCTGCCCCTACAGCCCCCCCCCAGGGACCCACTCCCCCCAGCACAGCGAGCAGAGACCCCCCCTTCCTACAGAGCCAGCCCAGAGCGGGCTGGATTGGCCAAGCTGCCCCCGCCCTCGCCCCAGCTCTAGCTACATGGCAGCGGCGGGGAGGGGGGGGAATACTTCTGGCCCACCAAAGGCATTCCCGCACTCAGATCAGCCCTGCCCCGTCTGGGACAGGGACAGGCCCGAATGGCTGCCAAGGGGCAGAGCTGGCAGCTCCCTGTCCCCCAGGCCTGCTCTTCATGACCCCACTTCCTTGCTGCCTCTGTCCTGACAGCCCGTCCGCTCACTGCCCACCCCCCCACCAGGCCACACACTGCCCTGCCAGAGCAGTGCTACCCCGAGGCCAGGTCTCTGGCCCCGCATCCTGGGGAAATCGGGGCAGAGCTGGCGCTGGCCTTCCCTTTGCCCCCTGCCCCAGAGTCCTGGCAGGGCAAGTCCAGTGCCCAGCTCAGGGGTAGGCGGGCCCAGGGCTGGCACTGGGGGGGGGGGGCTCACTGCCAGGTGTCCCTGCTTCCTGGGGGGCTGGCTCTGCCCCATGGGAAATCAGGACTCCCTGGGCTGGTTCTGCTGTGTCAGGCCCTGCCCCAGCCCCCCACAGCCCTGGGCCAGTCAGCTCTGGGACCGGGGGCTGCCCAGGGTCTCGCTGGTGGCAGGCGGTGGACACTTACCAGGGCGCGCCAAGTGCTGCTGTTGGGACAGGAGGCTGGATCTGGGGGTGACTGCAGTGTCCCCGTCATGCCAGGCTTTATACCCTGGCCGGGGCGGGGCTGATGGCCCCCGGGGCAGCTTCGCCTGAGCCGTCAGCTGCATTCCCAGCTCCGACGTCGCCTTCTTTGGCCAGGCTGGGCCCCTTCTCTGCGGCCCCCCGGCTGGGACCCCCCCACGCCCACGCCCTGGCACACCTTATATAGCCTGCCTGCCGTGAGCGGGGGAATTGGGGCCGGCTGGATTGCAGGCCCGGGCTGGCTCATCGCATACCCGCTGTCCACGGGGACCACGCAACAGCTGGGCTGGCACTGCCGGCCACAAGCATGTCTGGCTGTGTGTGCGTGCGTGCACGTGTCTGTGTGTGTAAGTCTTCCCCTTCAGGGTCCCGTTAAACCTGCGCACCCGCCCGTTGCACTGAGGGTGCCAGGCCGAGGCCCAGGTGTGCCGGACCCACACTTCTCCCACAGCCGCTGAGCAGGGCTGACGTGAAATTGGACCCTGGGCTGTAAGGAGCTCCCAGGAGACCCCAGCCCTGCTGAAAATGGTCAGCAGCGCATCTGCCATGGTGTCAGCCCCCGTACAGCACAGATCCACGGCCTCGGGGTAGCAAACTCTACCCTCACCTGTATTTGTTTCTTCCTGATGGGGGGGGCCCCCCATGTCCATCGCCACCTTCTGGAAAGGCTCCTCTAGGATGGGCAGGGACCTCAGGACTGTTTTACCCTTGTCCTGGGCCTGCCCCCCCCCCGGTGGGTCACAGGACCAGCCAGGCAGGCGGCCCATGTCAGAGATCCTCGGCCAGTAACAGCTCCGCCGCCTCTGCCTGGGGGTTCTGGGTCCCCTGGTGCCCCCAGAGAGGGACATTGTGAGCCAGGTACAACAGCCTGTGGCAGTACTTCCGGGGGCCCACCAGCTGTCTGCCTACCTCCCATGGTTCAGGTTGCCCCCAGGGAACCCCCTCGCCCACCGGCATTGTTCCCAGCGGTCCTGCCCCTGGGATCTGGCACCACTGGGGCCAGCATGTGCCTCAATTTCTCTAAGGCAGGTTCCTGCTGCAGCTGGCCTGGAATTCCACGGCCGGGCTGGGCCTTGGTCTCTCCACCTTGGGACACAGCCCCGAACGCTGCCCCATCAAACCCGTCCCAGTAACCTCCCCGTGGGAGCTCCCGCGGTCGGGTAGCAGTACCGAGGCAGGGCCCCCTCTGGTGCCAGCTCCAGGACAGGACCAGGGCTCGCTGACAGCCACCCGGGCAGTCCTCCCAGTCATTCCCATCAGCATCTCAGTGGGCAGCTGTCCTGCCCCCCAGCCTCTCTGGCCCCCATTTGGGATGTGTCCTTGCTACTGGCACCGTGCCTTGTGGCCCGAACACCCCCTCAGGGCTAGATGAGCACTGGGCATGAGCTGGTTCGGGCCCACCACCTTGGGCCATGCCAGCGTCACCTCCACATCTGTGTCCTAGACCCCCTGGGCATCTCCCCTCCACCTTGATGGTGATAATGTGGCAAATCTCCCTAGGCTGTTCTGCACTCTCCTGATGGGCTGAGCCCTGGGGCAGATGGCCTGGCCTGGCTGGCTCCCTTCTCCTGCCATCCTGGTGCGTTGTCACCCCCCCCCCGAGCGCTGGAGCCCCCTCTGCTTGGCCCCCACCCTGTTGACGCTGTGTGGGGTCTGCTTGGCCTCCATTTCCTTTCCCCACATGTAGCCAGCGTCTCCCAGCAGGGTGGTGACCAGGCAGGTGACACCCATGGGGGTCTGTACACACCAGAATCATTTCCTAGACGCCTCCGGGGCCAGTTCAAACGTAAGCAGCAAAGCCGGTGTGAGCAGGCCATAGTCCCGCTCTGCATGCCGCCCGCCTGGCTGAATGCCAGGGACCCAGCTTGGGCCGGACGGCACAGCCTGGCCGTGGGGGTCGAGCGGGTTGAAATCACATGGCTTCTCAAAGACAGCGAGGTAGGCATTTGTCCTCCCCTCCTTGAACCGGGGCAACTGTTTTGAATCTCGAAGCTCCCAGCAGAACTGGCCTCTCCGAGTCCTTCCCTGCTTACCCCTGGCAGGGCCACTCGGCCCACCTCGCCTCCATCACCGGTTTGTGTTTCCACTGCTCCGTGCGGTCTGCTAGCCCCCCGCCCACATTTCCAGACCCGGCTGCTGCCCCGCATGCCCGCCCCGTCGCTCCCAGGCTCTCTGGGCAGCCCAGAAGCCCTGCTGGGATCTGGAACTCGCTCCTGGGACCAGCCGAGCAGAGCGGCCCCATGCTCGCCCTCTCCCTGCACAGCCACGCATTGGCCTTCCTAGGGCGCTGGTCCTCGCTGCTCCCTTCACCTCCCCTTGGCTCATCGTTGGCAGCCGCTCGCAGCCCGTCCCCCAGGTGCATTTGCCGACCCCTCTGCTGCCAGTGGCCACAGACTCACAGGCTCTGGGCACCACGGCTCTGTATGGTCCCTGGGGGAGCCCTGTCAGCGGGCGGCCTGCTGTGGACGTTGCACTCTTTCCTTGGCGTGAGGCTTCCCGGCACAGCACCTCTGAGCTTTCGGCGCATCCCTCTCTCCCCGGGAGCCCCCTCGGGGTCCGCGTGCTTTGGAATCCCGGGACCCCCACACCCAGAGGGTGCAAGGCAGCCTCGAACTCTAGCCAGGACTCAGCCAGCGTGAAACAGGCGGGTTTATTGACCGGCTGACCATGGCACTGGCCCTTCTCAGGGCCTCGGCCTAGGAACTTGGCACCCACCAGCTGGGTCTGTCCCCAAGCTTCTCCCCAACTTCTAGCCCAGCCTCCTGTAGCACCTTCCCCAACTGCCCCTTCGCCTTTGTCTTCAGTGCCGGGCCCCACTGGCTGGCCAGGGCCCCGGGCGCCTCTCCTCAGCCATCCTCCAGCTGGCCAGAACTGGGCCATTGCCAAGGTGGGATGGGCCTCCCGGGCCCTGGGTGCTGGGGTACCCAATCTCCAGGCCATCAGCCAGGGCCCAGCTGCCAGACGAGGTCACATCTGGTCCCCTGCAACTACAAACCTTCTCCCCCTCTCCCCCCGCACATGCCACACGGAGGGGAAACTGAGGCACACACCCCCTACTCATGCAAACTATTAAGAAACTAGTAAACCCACTAAGAATTCCCCCCCCACCCCCACCCCCACCCCGCTTCTTTACACTAACGCTCCGATTGTGCGTCTCACCCCGCCCAGGCTCCGTGACACCAACTAGATCGAATCTATGCTCGAAATCGAGAGACTCCAGGTCCTCTTCTTCGTTACCCGGGCTCCTAGCACTGGTGTCCAGGCAGTTCAAGGATTTCTCTCTTCATGTCCTTCGGTTCCTTGTTTTTCTTCTCAGCGTCTGGCTTTTGTGCTGGCTGAGCGCTTACCTCTGCCCTCCTTTTTCTCTCCCCTTTTGCTGTTAGTTTAACCCACCCGACTGCTGCAGCCAGCCTGTCCCTCGGGAGGTCAGTCCCCCTTTCACTGAGGTGCAGCCCCAGCCCCAGAGACGGGGGCCCAACCTTCTCAAAACCAAAGCCCTCCCCCCTCCCCCACGTACCTAGCCAGCATCTCCTGCCTGCCTTTGCATGTGGGCCAGGACGGACCCGGGAACATCTGCCGTGTCTGCGTCACTAGCCAGGGGTTTCCCATCTCCAGCTAGCAAGGTGCCTGGACCATCTTTTGTTCCTAACATACGTTGAAAACGCCTCCTGGTCCTTAGCGGTGCCAGCCAGGGATTTGTCCCTGGGGCTTTTAGCTCCCTCACGGATCGTCCACACTGCACAGCTGCTCGCTTGCTAGCTCCCCTTTGCCCTTTGTGATGTTGCTTTTTAAGTTCCCAGGGCTGCCTTCCTGTTCGCAGGGCTCTGCTCTCCCTGTGCGGCAGGCTCCAGGCTTTTTGGCCAGCGAATGAACGCAGCTCAAAGACCTCGTTCCTCCCCAGTGACGCCCAGTTCTCAGCTTTGGGAGCTTCGCCCTCAATGGCTGGTGGGACCCGGCTCATCCGGGATGTGACTGTGTGGGGTCAGCCTGGGCTAGCCCCCCACCTCCCAACCACACAGAGCCAGGCCCAGCTGCTCAGACCTTTATTGCTTCTGTCACATGGCTGGCTCCACACAGAACCAAAGGCAGCGCAGGGGCGGGGGAGACACAAACCTCGTCAGCAAAGTCAATAAATAAGCCCTGTCACTACAGCAGCACCTGCGCAGCAAGGCCCTTGGGGGGAGGCTGAAGGGGGGCTCCCTGCCCCATGCCCCGCCGGCTAAAGGCCAATTACACTGTCCAGCCAAGGCACAAGGCAGCCAGGCCGTTCCTGCCCCGCAGCGTGAGAGCTGGGCTGGGCTGCAGGAGGTGTGGGGTGGGGCAGAGACCAGGCCCATGAAGAAGGGGGAAGCCAAGAGTGACCCCCCAGTTCACGGAGGGCTCGGCTTATTCACTTGCAAGGGCTGCCGCACCATCACCCCTGGGGTGAGGCCAGACACTGAGATGGGGGGGGTGTCATGGCAAGTCTGGCCAGCCCAGCACAGGGGGGTGGGTGCTTGGGTGGCTCTCACCAGACCCCGCAGCTCCCGGCGAGCAGGAGCCCCATTCACCACCCTCCTCTGCCCTGGCAGGGCCCCCCATGGCTGCTCCTCTCCAGGGTGGGGACAGTGGAGCAGGCAGAGCCAGTGCTGGGGGATGGACCCCCCCAGGCACCTCCCAGTCAACGTGCTGGGGTCTGGCCGAAGCCCTGGGGTGGAGGGAGGGGGGCCTGGCTCCCTGTGGAGAGTGAGGTGCTGGCTGACACAGAGAATTGGGGGGGCACCCCTGGGGTGGCGCACAGGGGGACGTGAATGGGGCCTGGCGCTGCACTTGTAGCAGTTGGGTGTATGGGGAGTGTGTCATTCCATGCCAGTGTGTGTGTGTGTGCATGTGTATACACGAGTGTTGTTGTGCGTGTGAAGGGACATTGGGGTATGTCGCTGTGGGTGTGTGTGCATGGAACGTATGGGTGTCACTGTGTGTGTACAAGCGTGTTGCTGCGTGTGTGTGTGTGTGTGTACAGGCGTGTCACTGCATGTGTGTGTACAAGCGTGTCGCTGTGCATGTGGGTGCATGGAGCGTATGGGTGTCACTGTGTGTGCGTGTACAGGCGAGTCGCTGCGTGGCTGCCCATGGCCCCTTGCACACGCATGCCCTCCCGGCAGGTGGGTTCTAGTTCCTCCATGCGCCCGGCCTGCAGGGGGCAGCAGAGTGCACGGGGCAGCTGGCAGCGCTGGATGCAGGGATGGGGGGGAGGCACAAACCGCTCATGCATATTCAGCAAATATGCAAACTAAGTCATGGCACATACAGCCCTGGACCCAGCGGCTGGGCAGCCATGGGGGCACGTGGTGTGGGGCAGGGAAGTCTGGCTGAGGGGTGGCAAGGACAGCAGCTCCCCCTGGGGCAGGACGGTGAGTGGGGCTGATGCTGGATGGCTGTGCCCCTGCCTCTGGTTATAGGGCACAGGCCCCGTCAGCTGGGGGGCCGCCCCCAAGGCCTGGCCCCAGGGCACACGTGGTGCTGGAGGACACAGCAGACTAGGCGAGAAGCTGAGCCCAGCTGGCCCTGGCGGTGGAACCAGGCGGGCTGGGCTGGGCCAGGCCAGACCGGGCTCTCCTCGATCCAGGGAACGTCTCAAAGGGAAGGTTGCTGGTGGCTTGATCACCCTCACCGCTCCTGCGTCCTGCCCCCCACCCTCCTGGCACAGTTTCGGGCTCCGCAGAGGTTGCTTCTGGGCTCCTCCTGTCCCCTTCCCCCCATCCGCCAGACCTCCTTGTGGAAGTCCAGCTGTTTGCGTAGCATTTCCTGTCGTCGGGCACAGCAAACCAGGAAGTCCCGCCCCTTGCAGCAGGCTCCCTGCAGGAGGAGCAAGAGCGGTCAGGCGAGGCGGGGGCAGCGAGCCCTGGGCGGCGCTGTCTGTGCTGGGCCAAGGGGCCCGTGGCACCAGGTGAAGGCTCCTCTGCAGCCGGCCAAGCCGGCCAGAGCAGGGCAGCCCTGCTGGAGCGTGCCAGGCTCGTGGGGAGGATGCCAACGCCTGTCCCGGGGGTTCGCTCGACGCCCGGCACGGGCCTGGCCCTGGAATGTTCCTGCGACGCCTGTGGCGCCGCGGGGGGCAGGGCTACTGCGGCACAGGCGCGGGGGGTGGCTGGCTGCCGGAGCCGTGGTAGGAGCGGAGTAAGACCTTGTGCTTGGTGACAGCCTCGCCGCGCCGCCGCTGGTGCTCCACCAGGAACTCCTTCAGCCGGTTGGTGGTGAAGGTCAGGGTCTGGCGGCGCAGCTTCATCAGGTAGGCGTCCTGGAGCCAGGGGTTGGCAAAACAGTCCTTGATGGTGGGCCGGCTCCTGCAACCACCAGGGAGAGCCCGCGGGTAAGGCAGGGACAGGGCCAGCTCGGCATCCCCACGGGGGCCAGGGAGGGGAACGGCACAGCCAAAGCCACGTCAGGGGAACAGAAAAGCCAGGAATAGAACCCAGGAGTCCTGGCTCCCAACCCCTGCTCTAACCACGAGACCCCATGCCCCTCACAGAGCCAGGATAGAACCCAGGAGTCCTGGTGCCCAGCCCCTCTCAGTAACCGTGACACCCTGCCTCCCCCCACCAGTTCCCGCGTCTGTGCCACTGGAGAGGAGGCTGCAATCCCCGGAGCATGTTCCTGGTCCTGTCCCGGGCCTGGCGTCTCCTACGCGGGGCACTCACCAGGGGTAGATGGAGAGGACCTTGCGGATGAAGAGGGCAGCGCTCTGCGAGGCGTTGGGATACAGCCTGAAGGCATCGAAGCGCCCGGCCAGGATCCGGTTCTCCGTCTCGATGGGATCTAGCTCGAGGAACGGCGACCGGCCGCTGAGCCTGGCCAGCGAGAGCAGAGTGGGTGAGGAGCCCCCGGGCAGGCCAGAGTGACCCCAGTCGGGAGGGGTCTGTGCTTCGGCCCCGCGGCGGGGCAATTAACGCTGGCAAATGCAGCAGGGCAGCACCACCGGGCGCCTGCAGGGGCCCGAGACAGCACAAGGGCAACGGCCGCAGCTGTGTCCCTTGAACCCTGGGCCGGGGCAGAAACAGTTCCACATCCCGGAAACGCCTCGGACTTTAAACGCAGGGTGGGGAGGTGCAGCCACCGCCTGCTGAGGCTCTGCCAGTGCCCCCCAATCCCGACCCACAGCCCTCCGCCAGCCCAGCCTCACACAGCTGTGCCGGTGCCCTCCAATCCCGACCTGCAGCCCTTGCCCCACTCCCCAGAACAGGAGCTGCGAGCGGCTGTGCCCTACAGCAGATGTGGGCCAGGCTGTGCCTGCCTTGACGGCCCCTGCCCTGCCCCCCGCAGCAGGTTCTAGGGCTTCAGCCCCATAGGCCCCCAACCCGGATTCCAGGCTCCGGCGCCCACAGCTCGTACATCCCAGCTCAGTGCCCTGGCCCGGCACAGCCCCGGGACTCACATTATGTAGGTGAGCACACCGACCCCCCAGATGTCAGCCGCCGAGCCCACCGGGTCTCCCTTCACCATCTCCGGAGCTGCGGGCGAGAGACACGGGACCCGCTCAGCCTCCTGGCCGGGCGATCATGGGGGCAGGGGCAGTGGGGGCTCCGCAGCCCCAGGAGGAGCCGGGGCAGGGGCGGAGGGGCTCACTCACACATGTACTCCAGCGTGCCCACGCGGCGCCCCAGCTTGCGCAGCACCAGCGGGTTGTAGGTCTGGGCGCTGCCGAAGTCGATGAGCTTCACCGCGTTGCCATAGGAGACGACAACGTTGTCGGGCTTGACGTCCAGGTGGACGATGCGGCGCCCGTGCAGGTACTCCAGCCCCTGCAGCAGCTGCAGCAGGTACCCGGCCACGTCATCCTCCGAGTAGCGGAACCTGCAGGGACATGGGGTCAGCACCTGGCCTGGTCTGCAGCCCAGCCTGGCCCGACCCATGGCCCAGCCCGGCCCGGCCCCGGCCCCAGCCGCCCACCTGTCCACGAGGCTGTAGAGGATCTCCTTGCCGGCGCAGTTCTCAGCAATGAGCACCAGGTAGCGGGGGGTGATGTAGGCCTCGTGCAGGGCCATGATGCGCTCGTGGTGCAAGGCCTTGAGGATCTCGTACTCCTGCAGCACACTCTGCTTCTTCTCTGGCTCGTACGGGATGATCTTGGCCATGAAGTGCTTCCCTGTGGCATTCTCCTTGCACTCCCGGATCACCCCGAAGCGGCCCCTGCGGGACAGGACAGTAGACAGTTGGCACGTGCTGGCCTAGACACCAGGGCAAGAACCTCTGCGAGAGAAGGGCAGTCCCTGTAACGGGTACCGATTCCTTGCCCCTCCTAACCAGGGACAGACCTCCGGGCTCCTTGCTGGGCTCTGCTGTCCAGGTGCACAGGGAAGGCAAATGCTTCATGCTCCCCAGCACCCCCAAGCCAGGCCCCTTCCAGCCCTGTGACAAAGTGGGAATTTTCTTCATGTTGTGTGTCAATACTAGGCGTGCCTCAGTTTCCCCAGTGCTGCCTGTTGGAGCAGGTGGGAAGAAAGGTTGTTTCATCTCTGCAGAGCCCCAGACGCCTGGTTGCCTGGCTTCCTGGGCCCCACATCCCTGGATGACCTAGAAGACAATACCTGGACAGCTGATGCCTAACTGCTAAAGACGCAGGCTAGCAGTTTGGCTCCACAGGAGAACCAAGCGCTAGGGTGGAGGCCAGGTGACCTTTCAACTGGCTGGAGAAGAAGAACCCAGGACCTAGGCATGGCAGGTTGCGGGGGTTAAATGTGGGCTGCCAAAAGCAGGGCCACTTGGGACCAGAGGCTGTGAAAGTCCAGGGCTCTGGTCAGACCTGCTTGGACTTGGCTCCGCTCCGCGCTAACCCCAGGGCATGCTGCACCTTGCTGCAGGGTTTGCATACCCATCTGCTGGCCAGCCACTCCACGCCCGGGAGTGCAGCGCAGCTCTGGGCGTCACTCCCCACCCAGCAGCCAAGCCAGGCGAGCTCGCTGTGGGTGGTCACAGCACGAAGTGGAGGTGCTGTACATGCTGAGGGCTGGTCCCAGGAGATGGTGAAGCCAGGGGCTGCCCCAGTGAGTGTGACCCTCTACATAAGAGCAGCCGCCCTGGGTCAGAGCAAGGGGCCAACTAGCCCAGCGTCTTAGACTCATAGACTCATAGGTCAGAAGGGACCAATATGATCAT
>ML675620.1:73613773-73629569 GCA_007922155.1 Mesoclemmys tuberculata | reverse complement strand
CAGTAACTCAGTTCCCATCCCATCCCATCCCATCTAACATTCCCACAGACCATTGAGCAGACCTACAGTGCCAGGCGCCTCAGGGAGTGAACAGAACACTGCAGTTAACGAGGGATCCAGCCCCAGCGTCTGGTGAACAAAGGTTACAGACCCTGAGCATGGGGCTGCCTCCCTGCCCAGCCTGGCTAGTAGCCACGATGGACCTGTCCTCCATGAACTTATCTCATTCTGTAAACCCTCTTAGAACCTTGGCCTTCACAACATCCTCTGGCAAGGAGTTCCACAGGTTGCCTGTGCCTTGTGTGAAGAAATGCTTCCTTGTGTTCATTTTAAACCTGCTGCCTATTAACTTCATTGGGTGATGCCTAGTTTTTGTGTTATGTGAAAGGGCAAAGAACACTTCCTTGTACACTTTTTCCACACCAGCCATGATTTTATAGACCTTGAGCATATCCCCCCTTAGCTGGCTCTTTTCCAAGCTGAAAAGTCCCAAATCTCCTCAGAGGGAAGCTGTTCCATTCCTGTAATCACTTTAGTTGTCCTTTTCTGCACCTTTTCCAATTCCAATCTATCTTTTTTGAGATGGGCGACCAGCTCTGCCTGCAGTATTCACACGGAGTCACGTGAGATGGGCGTACCATGGATTTATAAAGTGGCAATATATTTTCTTATAATATGTCCCTTTCCTGACAATTCCCAGCATTGTTAGCTTTTTGCCTGCTGCCCTGAGGGGTGTTTTCAGAGAACTGTCCAGTGATGCCAAGATCTTTCCTGAGCAGGAACAGCTAATTGACTTACTCACTTTACATGTGTAGCTGGGATTGTTTTCCACTGTGCATTACTTTGCATTTACCCACCCGGAATTTAACTCTGCAGGGCTCCGGCCAGGGGCTGTCCCCAGCTGGCTGAGCGCACCACCCCTGTGCTGAAGGGCCGAGGTTTGGTCCCAGGAGGCAGAGAAGTCAGGGGCTGACCCAGCATGAGAGCGTGACTCTCAGGACGGCTGACCTGCCAAAGGGCTGCTCTCTCCCAGGGGCTGTTCCAGGGCGGTTCGAGTCGCAAGCACCGGACCTGTGGATCCGTGGCATATCCCCTCTCCACCTCTCTGACCCAAGAGCCCAGCCCCAGCTCCCATGGCCCTGGTCCATGCCGGCCTCCTTCCACCCCAGCTCGGCAACAGGCAACTGCCCTGATCTCACCGTTCTCAAGGGCCAAACTCAGGCCTGGCTCTGGCTGCAGCAGGGATGAAGATGACTCAGGCATTGGAGCTGCCCTTGAACTAGGGGCACAGTCAAGCGGGGACCCAAAGCAGGGTGACCGGCGGGACTGGGATGACACCTGGGCAGTGCAGGAAGAGGGAGACGCTGGCCGGTCCCAGAGACAAGCCAGACTCTGCCCAAAACCCCCAGGAGGAGCCGGGCTAGGCCTGAGAGGAGGGAGCAGCACTGGCAATGGGGCAGCCACGAACCCCAACCCCAGCAGGAAGCCCCATCCGGGGTGGAGGGAACCCCGACAGAACAGGGGCTCTGCCTCGGTGACGCCCAGCAGTGGGGGGGCAGCCGGCTGTGCCAGCTCTGCGTCCCCCCACCCCTGCAGTGAGACCTGGCTGGAGCTAAGCTCCTGCACCCCAGGGAGCCCGTCACACAGCTGCTGCTGCACCCAGAGAAGCTGGTCTGGCTGCGTGTCAGCCAGCACCCGCCAAGCTGCCTTGATGGCCTTGGGGACTTGATTTCAGGCTCCCAAGCAGCAGCCTGCACCCCACAGATGAGAGACCCCAGGCTCCTGCCAGGGTCCCGCCAGGGTCAGGTCATTTCCAAGGGCTGCGGTACTTGCAGCTCCGCTGGGCTTGGCCCTGCTCTCAGCCCTCCTAGAGGCACCGGGGCAGTGCACAGGGCGAGAGCTGGGCGTGACCGAGTGGGACCATGTGGGAATATTAATGCTCATGACCCCCGCATGCCTCAGGACGGTGAGCGGGAACAGGCAGCATGAATTCACCATGGGCAGGTCATGTCTGACCAACCTGATTGCCTTCTATGAAGAGGTGACTGGCTCTGTGGATGAGGGGAAGGCGGTGGACGTGATGTACCTCGACTTTAGCAAAGCTTTTGACACAGTCTCCCACAGTATTATCAGCAAGTTAAAGAAGTATGGGTTGGATGAATGGACTATAAAATGGATAGAGAACTGGCTAGAGCATAGGGCTCAATGAGCAGTGATCAATGGCTCCATGTCTAGCTGGCAGCCGGTCACAAGTGGAGTGCCCCAGGGGTCGGTCCAGGGGCCAGTTTTGTTCAACATCTTCATTAATGATCTGGAGAATTGGGTAGATTGCACCCTCAGCAAGTTTGCAGATGACTCTAAACTAGGGGGAGTGGTAGATACCATGGAAGGGAGGGATAGGATACAGAAGGACCTAAACAAATTGGAGGATTGGGCCAAAAGAAATCTGATGAGGTTCAACAAGGACAAGTGCAGAGTCCTGCACTTAGGACGGAAGAATCCCATGCACAACTACAGACTGGGGACTGACGAGCTAGCCAGCAGTTCTGCAGAAAAGGATCTGGGGGTTACAGTGGATAAGAAGCTGGATATGAGTCAGCAGTGTGCCCTGGTTGCCAAGAAGGCTAACGGCATATTGGGCTGCATTAGTAGGAGCATTGCCAGCAGAATTCCCCTCTATTCAGCATTGGTGAGGCCACATTTGGAGTACTGTGTCTAGTTTTGGGCCCCCCACTACACGAAGGATGTGGACAAATTGGAGAAAGTCCAGTGGAGGGCAATGAAAATCATTAGGGGGCTGGAGCACAAGACTTATGAGGAGAGACTGAGGGAACTAGGCTTGTTTAGTCTGCAGAAGAGAAGACTGAGGGGGGATTTGATAGCAGCCTTTAACTACCTGAAAGGGGGTTCCAGGGAGGATGGAGCTAGGCTGTTCTCAGTGGTGGCAGATGACAGAACAAGGACCAACGGTCTCGAGTTGCAGTGTGGGAGGTGTAGGTTGGGTATTAGGAAAAGGTTTTCCCTAGGAGGGTGGTGAAGCACTGGAATGGGTTACCTAGGGAGGGGGCGAAAGGGCCAGCATGACAAAGCCCTGGCTGGGACAGTTTAGTGAGGTTGATCCTGCTTTGAGCAGGGGGTGGGACTAGTGACTTCCTGGGGTCCCTTCCAACCCTCATCTTCTAGGATTCGATGATAGTTGTGGTGTTACCCAGGGGGGACAGGCTGACTGGCTCTCAGGGAGGCAGAGACACATTGGTGTGAACGTCGCCAGCTCTCTGAGCCGGGATGGGTCATTAAGGACAGGCTGAAGCCGACCCCACATCAGTGGAGAATCCCAGCAGACAATGGCAAAGCCAGTCCCCAGGGCCCTGATCCCACAGCGCCCGGGGGGATGGGTTTCCCCACTTCCCTGCAGGCAAGCCGGGTACCATCCCCCAGCTAGAGAACACAGGGCAGGAGGCACGATGGGAACTATTGCTCTCACCAGCAGGGCAGGCACAGGCTATGTCTGCACAGGGACACAGACCCGCTGCATGGCCGCGGCTGGCTCAGTTTATCTCACTTGGCCTTGGGCCGAAACGCTGTGGCCTGAACACGCCCCGCCTGGCATAGCCCCAAGCTGCGACTCTGGCCCGGGGCTCACAGGAGCTGAGCTGGGCCAGGCCTGGTGGTTCATCTGTGTAGACACAGCCTGTGACAGACCCGGCCTGACCAATGGCGACACTGCAGCTGGCTGGCCCTGGGGCTTACTGGGGGGGCTTGGCCGTAACCTTAATTCCTCTGGCCAATCCCAGGGTCCCCGTGCCAGGCCCAGCAACTAATTCCCTGCCTGGTGCCTATACCGGCTGCGTGGCCCTGCAGACACTGGCGCAGGCTGCGCTGCTCCCTAGGACGGGACACGTCTCCCTCAGGGTCTGTGTCCATGGGACGCGCTGACCAGAGCTCACGGGGTGCAGCAGGGCAGCAGGCAGGGGTCCAGTCTAGGAGACGGTGAAACCGCGGGGCTTCCCGGGAGGGAGAGTGAGACTCCTCGGGGCCTGGCCCCCGGAAGGGGCCCCCAGAGACTATCCCCACGCTGGGCCATGGCCCCGATCTTGTGGGTCCAGGACACTGAGAAATTGACAGACAGTGCCTGCCCCCCAGCTATGCAGCTTGTGGCACAACACAGGGGACCCCAGGAGCTGGCCCGGCTGAGCCCTGGTGCCCGGACAGGGCAGTGCCCAGAACTTACCTCGCTTTCTCCTCCAGGAACGTGTAAGGCTTCTGTGGGACCCCCTGGCGCAGCGCTGTGCCCTCCTTTGCCACTGGAGCTCCCAGCCCCGTTGGGCTGAGCCTGCTGGAGGAGCCGCCAGGCTCCCTGCCCAGGGTGGCGCTCCGCCCCAGGATCCGCGTGGCTGAGGGCGCAGCCTCTTTAGGGAGAGGGGACGGGGCTTCCGCAGGGGGTGTCCCAGTTGGCATAGAGACAAAGGAGGTGACCATGTAGACAGGGGCTGCTTTGGGGGTCACGGGTGTGACGGACACTGGAGAACTGGGGGACAGTCTGGGAGGGGGCAGGGCTGGAGGGGTGGGTGAGCCCTTGGGTGGGGTGGGCGCCGAGGAGCCCTGGGCAGCCTGGCTGGTGGCGTGGGGTGGTGGAGGGGGAGCCCTGGAGGGTGTTAACACCAGCTCTGGAGGGGGGGCGGGGGCAGCGGGCACAGCAGGGGGGCAGAGCTTTTCTTGGGGGGCAGCCTCTGCCTTGGCAGGGGGAGGCAGCTGGCTGGCAGCTGAGGCATCCCCAGGGACCGCCGCCTGTGATGCTCGGCCAGGCGTGTGCACAACCCCTTTGTGCTTGCGGGGCGGGGTGGCAGGAGGGGCCAGTGCAGCTGTGGGCGTGGGCAGAGCTGGGGGTGTCTGGGTACAGCGGCTGGACGCGGCTCTCTGGGGGGCAGATGCGTCCTTCCGGGCAGCGAGATCTGAGGGGAGCAGAGCAGAGCAGTCAGCCAGCGAGGGTCCCGCCCTGCCCCATGGCGCAACAGCCTGAGCCAGGGGAGCTACCAGGGCAGGATCCCACCCTGTGACCACGGAGCAGGGCACTTGGTGAGCCAGCTGGGAGCCCTCCCTTTGGTACGAGGGGCGCCCAGCTCTGGGCCGCTCACCGCTGCGGGGATCTCCGCTTCGGTTTGGTCCACAACCCACGGAAGGGCCTCAACACCACCCCATGCCCCATGGTCCCCTGCGCACCCCAGGCTGCATGGGGCTGACAGGACCCCTCCGCTCCGTAACCACCCTGGCCCCGGCGCCAGCTCACCAGCTGCCTCGATGGCCACCGTCTGTGAGGCATTGCTGTAGGGCCCCTGACCGGCCTTATTAGCGCAGGCCACCCGGAAGCGGGCCGCGCTGCCCAAGGGCAGCTCCGTCACGTTGAAGTAGCAGTCGGCGATGCCCGCGCTGATGACCTTCCACTCGCGTTCCCCTGGGGAGGGATGTGCAGCCGTCAGCGCCCCCCTGGATCCATCGCGGCGCCTGGCCCGGCTGGACGTGCTGCCTGAGGCGCTGTGCAGGGAGACGGGGCCCCGGTCTGGGCATGACGGGGCCTGAGCAGGGTCCTTGCCCCGCAGCTCGCCGATGTGGCAGGCTGTGCCCTCGCTAAGGGCTGCTGGGTGCTCTCCGTGGGGTGCCCATGGCTCTGCCCACAACCCCCAGAGCTGTGCAGGCCCCATGGGACCCTGGGGGGGCAGGCTGGCACCTGGCTTTGATAATGGGGGAGCCGCCGGGGGGGGGGGCAGAGGGGTGCTGAAGAGGGGACTGAAAAGCTTGGGCCCAGCGACCCTTAGAGCTGCCCCCGGGAAGCCTTGGCCCTGCCTGCCCTGCCCACAGACCGTAGCTGGGTGCAGGAGGCCTCGTACCGTCCATTCTGTGCTCCAGGGTGTAGGTGCAAGGTGCCTGGCTATCTGCCGGCTTCCACAGAACCAGCACTGTGTTCTTGTACTTCTGGGGGATCTCGGGGGTGCCTGGCTTCCCTGGCAGACCTGGCAGGTGGAGAGACAGAGCGTTGTAGTGGGGCTGGAGTGGGGTCACAGGGGACGGCAGAGGGGGGAGGCAGGAAAAGGAGAGGGGACAGGGTCTGTCTGGGGGGGGGCAAGAGAGGATCAGGGAGGGGGCTGGGTCAGCCTAGCTAGACCTATTGGCAGCAGCACCAGAGCGAAGGCCCCGGAGTGAAGGCTGGCAGCGGCAGAGAGCTGGGCCTCTTGCCATGGGGAGCAGGGAGGGTTGCGCGCCCAGTACTGGCCCAAAGGGCCTGGATCTCAGACAGAGCCTCCATGGTGGGGGGGGCCAAAGGGGGCCTGGCAGACAGGGACAGGCCGTCCCCGTTGGGGTCATGGCCTGTACAGTAACGGGGTGGCTCTGACCCTGGACTCCCCAGAGGAGCTGTTGCAGCCAGTCCCTCCCGCGCCCAGGGTCCTTACGTGCCACGGCCAGCGTGCAGGAGCTGGTGGCAGTGCCCAGGGCATTGGCAACGGTGCACTCGTACAGGCCCGCGTCCTTCTTGCATGTCTTGGGGATGGAGAGCAGCTGGCGGCCGTCCTTACAGGAAACGAGGTTGAGCGTGGCGTCGGACGCCAGTGCCCGCTTGTCTGTGGGGACGGAGGGAGGGTGAGCGTTACAAGCCCCTGCACCCCTAGCAAAAGCCTGGCTCGTCCCCGGCCTGCCCAGCCTGGCATTGCTCGGCGTTCACAGCCGGGGCTTCGCACCAGGATCTCGCTGAGCTGCTGCACCCCAGCCCCTGGGCAGGTCTGGTACCCGAGCAGATTGGCCTGCAGGAGCCTCCCGCAGGTGTCGGGGGCCCGGCCCGCACTGAGCGGAAGCGCTGGCCCTGCTGGTGTGCAGCCAGCCAGGAGAGGGCCGGGTTGCTGAAGAGAGCGGCCGGCTGTGCCACAGAGGACCTGGCAGGGCAGGGGCAGCAGGGAGAGGCCCAGAGAAACGGGCACAGAGGGCATAATGCTGGCAAGCCATGCAGGCAGGTCTCAGCCGGACACTGGCAAGCCCAGAACTGGGAGCTGCCTGGCTCGCCTGCAGGTTACCAGCAACAGGGCAGGTCCCAGAGCCAGGAGCCAGCTGTTACTGCCTGGGCTCTGTCCAACGCCCATGCTCGTCGCACTCCTGCCGTCTGCTCCTTGTCTGGGCGAGTTAGCTGAATGGGACCCTCCGTGTGGCCCCACAGGGGATGGACACAGCAGGCTGGAGCCGCTCTCCCACAGAAACTGCGATGCCCCTCCTGAAAGAGGAGCCCCAGCCACACCAGCCAGGCTGGGGAGCTCTGACTCCCACCAGAAACTCCCCGCACCTCAACGGAGAAACCGTCAACATAAGGCCTGGAGACTCATCCAGCTCTCCTCCGAGGGGCTGGGTCCTGCCAGCCACAGCACGCACAGGACAGGACTGCCATGAACCTGAGCAACAGGGACTAGGTGGGACTCAGAGGGGGGTGGGGTGGTTGGGGTAATATTTTTATGAAGCCTGTGTGTGCCTCAGTTTCCCCTCTATGCTGCATTGTCACCTTGTAGGGGGTGGGGGAAAGGTCTGTTTGTTCTCTGGGGAGGCTGAGACAGTTGTGACTGGCTCCCGCTGGCTGGACACTGGGGTCCCCTATCAATGGATCTCCTGAGAAGATAATGGCCGATCCAATGGCCTGGACACGAACCCCAGCAACGAGTGTCCTGGAGAGCTCTGGACTCCCCGCCTCAGCACTCAGGAACAAAGGGCTGGGGGGGCCAAGGGGGCTGTGGGAAGCCATCAGGGCACCTGCCTTGGAACAAAAGAAGTCAGAGGGCTAGGGCTTTTGGCTCTGGGCTCACCCTGGCCTCCCGGTGCCGGGCCCAGCAACTAATGCCCCGCCCGGCTGTGTGGCCCTGCAGACACTGGCGCAGGCTGCGCTGCTCCCTGGGACGGGACACGTCTCCCTCGGGGTCTGTGTCCCTGGGACGTGCTGACCGGAGCTCACGAGAGGCAACGGGGGGCAGGCCCAGGGGTCCTGTCTAAGAGGCGGGGAAGCCGTGTGACTTCCCCAGGAGGGACAGCGAGACCCCTTGGGGCCTGGCCCATGGACGGGGCCGCCCAGAGACTGTCCCCGAGCTGGGCCCGATCCGGTGGGTCTTTGACACTAGGTATCTCTAAGCTGCACAGACTCGGGGGGTGAGATTCCCAGCGCCAAGGAGACACGGACCCAGCTGATGTCAGCACCTCGCTCACCTTCTGCCCCCAGGGCTGTATCCTGCCCGGGGCGGCGTCCTGCCTAACACACCTGCACGCCATCACCGCAGGGCTGGCCCCCGTGCCACCGAAAGCACAGCCGCCCGGTGGGTGCCAGCGCTCTGGGCCGGAGCTCGGCTGGGGCCGCGGGCACTGGTCAGACAGCCTGAGGAGCTGGTGCCAGCTGCAGGTGGCTCACAGCCAATGCAGGGTTTGGAGCGGCTGTCACGAGGTTGGGCTCGCACTCCTGCGGCACGGCTGGGGGCGTTCGGGGGCTCATGGCGCCTTAGCCCCACCGCACCCCTGTCCCATGGGCACAGATCAGCCGGTGCCTCCCCAGCCCTACCTTTCATCCAGAGGATCTCGGGGGACGGGCTGGCAGCCGGCAGGCAGCACAGGGTCGCTGGGTCGCCCTCCAGCAGCACTTGATCCTTCAGCTTGATGTGGAAAACGGGGGGGAAGTCTGGCAGGGCAGAGGGGACAGGGCAGGCGTGAGCGAGGCCAGAATGGGGGCTCCAAACCTGCCGGCGGCTGGCTCGGCTCCTCTCACCGTGCAGCAGGGGGGTGGCCCCACAGTGAGCATAGCTCCCCCGAAGGGAGCCTGGCTTACCCCTGGGGAGGTGGCGTCCTGGGTTTCTCCCACACCTTGCTGGCCTGGGAGCAGCACCGCAGGGATAATGGTGGGACCCCAGAAGACAGATCGGCTGCTCCTCTGCTAAGCACCCCCAAGCATTCAGCCTGCCCCCTGCCCTGCCCCAGGGTGAACGTGCCTCATGAGTCCCGGGGCCATGGCACGGCGCGGCGTGGGACACAAGAGTGCCAGCCCAGGCTAACAGCCAGGCCCACTCGGCCGCGTGGGGTGACCCAGGCCTGATCCTCCTGGTGGCCAGAGCCTGTCTGGGATGAGGTGCCGAGGTGGCCCCACGCTGCATCTGGCCCAGGCGGCTCAGAAGGGGACGAGGCCCCGCCCCGAGCTCACTGCTGGAGACTGGACACGGGACATCGCCCGCTGCCCAGCACCGCCTCGGGCAGACTCTGCCCTTTGGGCGCCTGTAGCCACAGGTGACTTCAGCGGCAGTGGAACTGCGGCAGCGCTTTCGCAGCCTGGGTTTCCAGGTGTCCATATGTGCAGTTCCCTCGTGTGTCCTCCTATGGCTGCCCTGCCCCATGCATGGCCCCGCGGGGCTGCAGGGCTCCTGAAACAGTGCTCCTCCTGGCCAAGCTGGGCCACGCCCCTCCTCTGCCCTGCACCTGCTCCCCAGCTGGCCTTTCCCCAGCTCCCCTCCACCACCCCACGTCCTGCAGGCACCCAAGCTGCCCCCCAGCCGTCCCTGGATCCCCACCCTGCCTGGCCCCAGACACAAGTGCAGCCCCCTCGCAGGCCGGGCGGCGGGGCTGGACATACCCGACTCATTGCGCACGTACTGCCTTCCCACGATGCTGCCGTCCTCCTGCAGCAGGCTGGCCGGGATGCTGGGCTGGGAGGCCACTTTGTCCCTCTTAGCGCGGGACAGGCCCCAGCGGGTCCACCGGGAGCGTCGCTGGCCCTCGCTGGGAGCTGCAGGTGGAGGGGCAGTGCTGACTACGTGCTGGGTGGGGACGGCTGGAGTTCTGCCAGCTGTGGGCACCGGGACAGGCCCTAGGGCTGGCAGCGTATGTGAGCAGCCGCCTGCCCTTCCCTGGGGCCTGTGCACCCCCCAGCCCAGAGAAGGGGTCTGGCTGCTGGCTGGAGGGCTGTTAGTGGGGGTCACTCACAAAGGCCGCTCCCTCACCGCCCCCCGCCCCCAGGCAGCCAGGGCTAGGACAGTGCGTGGTGGCTGGAGCTGCCAAGAAGGGCAGTTTGTGGTTTGCCCCTGGGCCAGCGCAGGCTCCAGCCATGGAGGTAGAGCTGCCTGCCAGCAGGCACTTCCTCAGGGGCCGAGCGGGCTCCCTCCACAGCCCCAGTCCCTGCTCACCTGTGGCAGACGCCTCCGAGCGGGCGCTGCTCTCCGACTGGAAGGACTCGGCGGAGGGCGCCAGGGCGGACTGCGCCGCTAGCTGGTTCTGCGGGATCCCCAGATGGCGCAGGTTCTCCCCCTCCGAGTTGGACCGCCGCAGCAAGGAGAGCAGCGGGCTCTGCTTCTTGGGCTGCTCCTCGGGCCCCTCCGCCTCCCTCCTGTCGTCTGAGCTGCCGCGGAGCCGCAGAGAGACGCGGTCCATGGTGGCGCTGATCTTCCTGCGCATGGCCACGACGGGTGACTCGCTGGCTGGCCGCAGCTCCGACCTGCCCTCACCTGTGGCTGGCTCCGACTGCAGGCTCACAGAATCCCGCTTCTCCTTGGCGCTGCCCAGGCCCCAGGAGAGACGGCGGCCCCGGCTCGGGGTCTCGCGGCCCGGTTCCTTCCTCTCCAGGGGCGGCGTGTGCCTGAGGCGCAGGGACATCCTGCGGATGAAGCTGACCTCCTCCGGCACGCGCAGGTCCTGCACCGACTGGGCTCTCTCGGCCAGGCCTGGGGGCCCCCCGGGCTTGCAGAGCTCCAGCGGTGCCCCGGCCGGGCCAGGCCGGTACATGCCCTCCTCCCGCACCTGCGGGCTGGCCAGGTGCCGCTCCTCGGAGCGGGACCGGGTGAGCAGCTTCAGGCCCCGGGCGAGTGAAGACTCCCGGCCTCGCTTGAACTTGGCCTCAAAGACCTCCTCGGAGTCGAGGTCCTTGATGGCTTGGGCGCTGCTGGGGCAGGGTGGTGCCACCTTCCCCAGGGGTACCCCCGCCAGGGCACTGACTGCGACATGGGCCGGAGGGGGCGTGGGGCACGGCTCCGGGTGAGCGGCGGGGGGCTCAGCCTGGCCAGGCTCCCTGGGCGCTGTGGGGAGCTGGATGGACTGCATGATCTGGGCGTAGGAGGAGGTCCCGGGGGCCCTGGACCCCAGGGCAGGGGGCACTGTCACCGTGGGCTCCGGCAGGGATGCTCTCGGCTTGTGAGCCGCCTCCGGCCACGGCAGAGGCTTTTCTTGAGGCCTCTCAGCTAGGTGCTTCTTGCCCATCGCTGGCAAGCTGGCTCTGGGCTTGGCCCTGTCCTCCCGGCCATGGCCCTGCTCAGTGGAGGCCTTGGAGGCCTCCGCCTCTGGCAGCTCAGGGAGTGGGGGCTTGGAGCTCTCCCGCGGGGTCTGGGGCCGGGACTCTACCAAGGCAGAGAGTGAGGGGGACTCCTTGAGCCGCTGAGCTTCCAGCTGAGCCAGCGGGATCTCCAGCGGGGCGCCCGAGCGGCGCCGCAGGGTGACGGGCTCCATGTCCCCCTGGCAGAAGGAGCTGCTCTTCTGCAGCAAGCGCTGCTCTGGGAGGGGGTGCTGTGGGGCTGCCTCGCTGGAGGCCGCTCGTACCAGCCTGGACCCCGATGGGGGCGGCTGTCTGGCTAGCCGGGTGGGCCGTGGCATCTTCTTCTCAGGCCCCCCCGCCAGGGTCTCCAGGAGCGGCCCCCGCAGGCCGCTCACCTTGTCCCCAGGGCTGCCCCGCAGCAGGCGCTGGGCACGCTCCTCCTCAGCTGGGCCCGCCGGCCTGCGGTGCCCCCCCCCTGGGCTGGGGCTCCGGCGTGGCAGCTCCATGGACGCCGCCTTCTTCAGGGCTCTGGGGGGCTCCTCGGCTGCGGGCCCCGCTGTCCCCTCTGCAGGCAGGCCCAGCAGCAGGGCGCTGTCCGCGGAGCTGCCCCGTCGCAACTCGCCCCTCCGGCGGGGCGGGCGCCTCCCCTCTGGGGAGTCCAGGCTGGAGCCCTTCTTCAGGGCCTTCTTGGGGCACTCGGGTCCCTGCCGGACCCCGGCAGAGTCCTCATCCGAGGAGCCGGGCTCCTCCGCCTCCGTGGGTCTCTTCCGCGGCCCAGTGCCCTTCTGCCTCTTCCCTGCCTCCTCGGAGCCCTCCGCCTGCCACTCCATGGGCACTGGCTCCGCCGGCCCCGGGGCCTCATCGTCCGTGGGGATCTCGTTGAGGGAAACACGGGAACCGGAGAACTCGGCCTGGTGGGGCCTGGGGACGAGGGGCAGCTCATCCAGCTCATCCGAGCCAGAGGAGGAGGAGAGGCCGGGCGACTCCGTCAGGTGCCGAGGGATGGCGATGGAGAGGTGGCTGGACGTGTCCTCCAGCAGCTCCGGGATTGTCCTCATCACCATGTGGCATTTGTAGCTGCTCTGAGAGCGCTGTGGGGAAGGCAGGGAGGGTCAGAGGTTGCGCAGGGGCCTGCGGGGCCAGGGGGTTCACGGAGGGGCTGGGGAGAGCCATGAGGGGGACACACTAAACTCACCACAGGCCTGAGGTGCCGGGGGGGGGGCGTGGAGTCACTGCCCTTTAGCCCAAGTGTGCCCCCCATGCTCCCCGTCCCCCGCTGCAGCCAGTGGGAGCATGGATGGAGGAAAGCGGGGGCCGGTGGTTTGCGGCAGGGGTTCAGGTCCCAGCCCTGCCATAGACCTCTGTGGGGGCCCCAGGCGCCATTGCACAGTGGGGTGAGAGCGTGGGCAGCTCAGATGCGGGGGGGGGGGGGGAGTTGCCAGGAAAGCACGGGGACAAACTGCCCCGCATGGACCTCACTGGGCTGTGCGGGATCCCCTCATGGGCAGGGCTCCATGCCCGCCAGAGTAGAACAGCGCCTCGCTACGTCATCCCGGCTCTGTCTCAGCCCCACGGCACCCGCCCGGCTGCCCCCAGCCTGCCCTGGGCTCCAGCAGAGAGGCTGAGCCCCCTGGTCACTCCCGCCCCTACCTGCCACTTCCGGCGGGAGATGAAGAGCTTCAGGTGGTCGGTGCTGATGGATTTCCCCTTGGCTAAGGTCTGCGGAGAGCGGACAGGAGCATCCAGAGGCTGCCAGGCTGCAACCCCCCTTCCCCCCCCAGCTGCCTCCTTCCCTGCCAGACACCCGCCCCTGAGACTGCCCCACAGGTCAGGCCTCCCCAGCCCAGCCCCGCAAGAGAGGCTGCTGCTTCCATCCCCGGGTCCCTCTGGAGGCCCCAGCCCTGCCTGGAATCCCTCCCCAGTGCGAGATCCCCACTGGGGCTGTGGACAGGCCGGGGCCCCCAGCCGCCCCACTCACCTTGAACCAGGGGTGCTCCAGCGTCTGCTCTGCAGTGGGTCTCCTACAGACAGGACAGGGCCTTGGTCAGAGCCAGGGCGGGTCCCCTGCCACAAGCAGGGGGTCCCCCCGAGCCCCAGTATTGGCACCGAGGCATCTCCCTGGGGCACCTAGTCCCCAGCCCGGTCCCTGACAACGGGGGGACACAGCCCGCAGTGCTCCCTGCCCAGCTGCGCCAGGCGCTCTCATGCCATGGGGGCCTTGGCATGGGTGCTCCCCCACAACACTGGGGGGCTTGTCCTTGGCAGCTACCCCCATGAGTTCCCTGTCACCCCCAGAGGGACAGACATGAGGGGGATGTGACCCAGCTTGGGGGTGGGTGGCACCGGGCCAAGCTCTGGCCAGCCCCCACTGAAGCCTGGGCAGGGCTGCGGGCCAAGCTCTAAGCCATGGCCCAGGGGTCTCCAGACCTAGGGTAGGGGCTGAGGCTGGGGTCACAGTGGTCCAGGGGAGGCAGAGAGGACCCGTGGGGACTCACAGCCGATCGTTCACAAGCACTTTGATGACGAAGCCCTTGGCCTCCCGCGTCAGCCCCAGGAACATCTTCTCCTCGAAGGCCACATTGTAGCTGCGGATGTTCAGCAGCGTCGTCTTGTCGTTCTCGCCCACGAACGGGGAGATTCCCGTCAGGCTGCCGCACAGGAGAGCCACGGTGATGCATGGGGCGCCCCATGGCAGGCGGGGTCTAGCCTGGCAGGGGCACGGGCAGGGCGGGGGCATGTGGGAAGTTGGGACGGCCCTCTCCACAGCGTCCAGCTAGGGCCCAGCGCCACCTCACCAGGCCCTGTCCTTCGCCAGCATGTACCTGGGGGATGCCCAGCCCTGGGAGGACAGGAGGGGCCGGTTGACCCCCAATCCCAGCAGCATGCCCCTGCATTGCGGGGTGGCCGGCCTGTGGGGGTCCAGGGAGGGGGCTCCCCACAGGCACCTTGTACTGAAGAGGTTAAAGGGCTGCCTGGCCCGTAGCCCGGGGGGGAGGCGAGTTTGCCCCACGGGCTGTGTCCCCGAACATGGCCACTCCAGGATCCATTTCCATGGGAGTGGGGGGGGCGGTGACTGGCACGGGGACAGCTGGGGGACAGCTGGGGGGCAGCCGTGGGGCAGGAGCTCTTACCATAGGTAGGCGATGACCCCCACAGGCCTGTGAAGAGAAGGAGACGGTTACCAGCCCCGTGAGTGCCAGCCCTGGCACCCCATGGCTCCCTGTGCCCCACAGCAGTGCAGTCGGGGAGGGGTCCCCCTGACTCACTCCAGGGCCTGAGCCCCCACCACGACTGAGCTCCACGGGGGTCCCTGAAGGGAGGCCCCTCTGCACTTCCAGGGGGAGCAGGGCCCCCAACCTCACCCATCCCTCCTGAGAGCGCTCTGCACCCACCCGCCTGCAGGGCAGGGGAACCAGGCCTGCTCAGGGTCTCCGCAGGCAGTGACCCCAGCCCCACCCCAGCTGCTGGGTGGCAGATGTTACCAGACGTCGGTGACGGTGGACACGGGGCTCTGGCTGACGATCTCGGGGCCCACGAACTCAGGGGTGCCGTACTTGCAGTACTGGGCCCCCTCAGGCGCCAGGCGCTGCGCGTTGCCGAAGTCGCAGAGCCGCACCTGGTCGCTGCTCACATCCGCCATCAGCAGGTTCTCCGGCTGCAGGAGAGCATGGGCGGAGCAGGGTCAGAGCCAGGAGCGTAGCTGCGTGGCATCCTGGGCGAGGACGCGGCTGGCACTGGCGAGCACCAGGCAGCGCACAGGTGCAGCTGGGGAGTGGCGCCATGGGGGACACGGGGCCCTAGGGATCGCACGTCAGCTAAGCCATGACCTATAAGAGGTGGCGGGGGCAGGGGCGAGACTAAGGGACCAGTATGATCATCTAGTCTGAGCCCTGCACAACGCAGGCCACAGAACCTCACCCACCCACTCCTGCGATAGACCCTGACCTGCGCCCGCGTTACCGAACTCCTCAAATCATGGTTTACAGACTTCAAGGTACAGAGAATCCGCCAGCAAATGAGCCATTCCCCACTCTACAGAGGAAGGTGGAAAAACCCCCAGGGCCTTTGCCAGTGTGCCCGGGGGAAAATTCCTTCCTGACCCCAAATACGGGATCAGATAAACCCTGAGCATGTGGGCGAGACTCATCCGCCAGACATGCGGGATGAATTCTCTGTCGTAACTCAGAACCCCCATCTAACAGCCCTTCACAGGCTACTGGGCACATCTACCAGCACTAATCAAAGATCCATCACTTGCAAACGGGGCTGGCCCATCAGACCACCCCTCCGTATCAAGCTCAGTTTAGAGCCAGCTCAGTGTCTTGCCCCCACGGCTCCCCTCGGGAGGCTGGTCCAGAACGTCACCCCCGGGTGCCAGGGAGAGCCAGGCCGATGCTCCACAGAAGCACTGGCTCAGCACAGGGCAGCCATGGGGGCCTGGAGCCAGCCCCACTTGTGCAGCTCGCTGGGAGGGGGGGGAGGCTCCGCGCTGCA
>ML675620.1:73566463-73585945 GCA_007922155.1 Mesoclemmys tuberculata | reverse complement strand
CGGCAGCGACCCCCTGCCCCACGGCCCGGGAGCGGCGCTGGGCCCCGCCAGCCCCGGGCTGGCCTCGGTCCCCGCCCCGTCCGGAGCCGTCTCCGCTCCCGGCTGCGCCCCCCGCCGCCTCTCCGGGCTCCGTCCCGGGGCGCCCCCGAGCCGCCGGGGCCGGGACCGAGCCGGGCCCCGCGAAGCTGGGCGTGACCCCGCTGGGGCGGGCGGCGCCCACGGGAGGGCGCCTGGCGCCCCCGGCCAACCCCACGAGGCTACCCGCTGCCACAGGGGCGCCCCCTTCTGGGTGCCCCCACAGCAGCGTTTGCCGGGCAGGCAGTTCCCGCACCAGCCCCAAGAGGGCGCCCCAGGCCAGGGAGAGCGGCCCGAGGGAGCCATAGAGCAGGGTGCGAGGAGCAGCCCCAGCTGGGTCCCTGCAGCCGGAAAGAGCCATAGAGAGAGGGAGCGAGGTGGGTGCCCCCTCGTGGTAGGGGATGCTCACTGCGGCTCAGCACACCCACCCGCCAGCTGGGTGGGCTGAGTGGGGGGCTGGAGGGGTCGTTCCCCTGCCCTGGCTCTGGTCCCAGGCCAGGTCCCGTGCTAGCCCCCGGCTCGCTGGACAGTTTCTGTTTGCTGCAGCGCAATGCAGCCCTGAGTTCTATCAATGCAGCCTCCAGGCTGGCCAGTTACCTCCAGCCCCCCCAGCCTGCGGGCAAAAACCTGGGGCTATTCCATGGGCCTAGAGCAGGGCACAGCCCAGAGGCAGGGCCTGGCCCCAGCTCTCCGGGGCCTCTAGGCAGGTACGTTCCCTGCCTCGCCCTGTCCGCCCCAATGAGCTTGGGCCACGGAAGCAGGCGGCAGCTTTTCTCAGCTCCTGGGCAGCTTCCGGCACTGACAGATGGGGGAAATCAGGAAAGGGAGCTGGGAGGTGACTGGACGGACCGGGCGAGTCTGCCGCACCCACTGGGAGATGCATGGGCTTCTCACACTGGGCAGCGGGACCAGTCGCCAGCATGCCTGGGCACTTCCTGCCCCCAGTCCAGCAAAGCGTGGGTTCCCGAGAGAGCAGTTCCCCGAACAGGCCTTTGTGGGAGTTGCAGCTGGGGAAATGCTGGAGCACACTGTAAACACATGTCCCCTCTAGCTGGGCATTGCTGGGGCTGGCACGGGTTCAGCTCAGACAGGAAGGTCTCAGGATTGCGGTACCGTGCAAAGCCCAGGAGGATCGCAGCGGGTTTGCTCAGAGTTCGTGCGCTGCCCTGGAACAGCCACGCAAACCTGGATGGGATCTTGACTGGGGGCTTCCGGGCACCATGGAGCCTAGGCAGGGCATAGCAAGGGACCGGCGCCTGCTCGGGGAAGCCAGGGCATAGGTCTGGCAGGCCTGGCTCTGAACCTCTGCCCCACAAAATGCCCCACTGCTCTCTTGGCCTTGCAGCCCTGAACAGCACCCCTGGCCTGCAGCTCATGTCCCCCTCCCACCCTCACCTCAGGGGCAGTTCACTCCCTCCTCCGTATGCCTCTGGTGAGCTGAGCCCCCACCCCTCTGCTCTGCCCATGGCAGTAAATAACATTCCCAAAGCCCCGACCCTCCCGCCCCGGGACTTTAGGGTCTGGAACATGCCTGGCACGGAGCACACCATCTGCACTGGCCAAGAACAGAGCTGAGGCCCCGGGGCCAGGGCCTGTCCTGAACGTACATCCCGCATTAACCATCACCGGCAGGGGGGTGCCCCGAGGAGGGGCACAGCAGGGCACTCTGTGCAAGGGAGGACCTGTGATATGGCTCTTAGCCTCCTTATCCAGCACAGCCAGGGAACGACCCCGGCTCCCACGACCCCAGCAGGGCCCACAGAGCTGCCCAGGCTGTCAGCGAGCCTGGGAAAGCAGTTCCATCCCCCAGGGAATGGCCTGGCCCCGGCTGGGCTGGGGCGGGAATAACGCGACCGCCCAGGCCAGCAGGATACAGGGCTGAGCAGTGCAGGGGCCCTTGGCCCGGAGAGCCCCATCTAAGGCGCGTACGTCCACGTGCCCATCGCTCCAGCGTCTGTGTTGCCTGCTCTGGCATTCCCCTTGCACCCAGGACAAGGCAGCGCCTGGGGGGCCCCAGCACCTGAGGGACTTGCCCTGGGAATTGGTGGCGGGAACTGAACCCAGGTTTCGTGCACCCAGCTCTGGGCCCAAACCGCTCAGCTCCTGGCTGCTTAGGACCAGGGGTCGGGACCCCTGGCGACCCCCCTGGGGAGGAGAGCAGCTCCCCCTACCTAGCTCTGGAGAGGTGGGCCGGACCTGGCGGCCTTTCCCCTTGCTCCTGGCACTTCTCCCTTCCCGAGCCAGCCGGGCGTCATCCTTCTTCTCCATGACTTTCAGTTGCCTTTGCTCAGCCTCCCTGCCCAGGCCACGCTGCCCTGCCCTGCTGCCCTCCAGGCCAGCCCCGGGCTCCAGGCCAGGCTTGGCCCAGGGCAAGAACCGCACGTCGTGGCCCGTGGCCCGCTTCTGGTGTGGCTCGTGCTGGCCCGCTGGCCTCGTGGACAGGGCCTCGCTCCCAGCCCCAGGGGCCCTGGCATCGTGGCTAGCTCTCGCCCCAACTGCTGGGCCCCCATCCAGGTGTGCCACTCCCTCGGGGGCCCCAGCCTCTGGAAGGTCCGTCTGCCCCAGCAGAGCGGCCTGTGATAAGGGGCCCTGCTCCACCTTCCTCCTGTCCTTGGCGTCTCCTTCCTGCTCCAAACTCTTCCCGGCTCCATCCTCCTCCCTGGGCTGGCTGGCCAGGGCACAGCTCCGAACCAGTGGCTTCCGCGTGGCCGTTTGCTGTGCCAGCTCCGCCCCATCTCCAGGCCCCACCAGCCCCACACTGGACAGGGCCAGCTGCTGGATGACATGAGCATTCTCCACGGATGGTGGGGCCTTGAGCAGCTGGCCTTTCCTGGCCGGGGCGGCTTGCACGGGCTGGGCCCCGTGTGCCTCCAGCGCCCGGGTGGCCGAGAGCTCGCTGGGGACCCGTGGCGAGGGGGCCTGCGGGATGCCAGCCTTTGCCAGCTCCTGGGACCTCATCAGCTGCTGCTTGGAGACAGACTTCTTGATGCGGCTCAACTCCTCGGAGAACTTGTGCTCGAGGTCATAGACCCGGCCCCGCTCATCGAACGAGGCGGCCTTCTGGCGGAACGCCAGCCTCCGGCATGTCGGGCCACCCATCTCCGACCGCACCCCGTCCCGCAGCTCCTCCCCGGCACTGCCTGGTGTGAGCGGCCGCAGGCCCAGGTCGGGCTGGTCGAAGGAGCGTGTCTTGCGCAGGGGCAGCCAGGCGTGGACGGGGAGGGGGCTGTCCGTGCGGTCCAGGCTCCTCCGGCGCTCCTCGAAGTACCTCAGCTTCTCGAAGATCTTGGAGCCGGAGCGTGCCAGCTTGGGCGAAGGCCGCAGCACCGACACACGGCTGGAGGTCTCGCTCAGCGGGGTCTGCGGGCGGGACTCCAGCGTGCTGGCCTGCGAGTAACCCAGAGACTTGGGCTTCCTGACCTTCTGCTCGTACTCCTCGGGGACCATGTCCTGGTACTCCACTGGCATAAGGGCCTTCTTGCGGGGGGTCAGGGGCGTGGCGGAGGGGATGCCAGGGCCGTGGCCGGGCGGCTGGGCCGGGCACTGGCCGACCCTGGGAGATGGCGGGCAGAGGACAGGTGGCTTGGGGGCCAACGGCTGGGCTGGAGGCCTTCGGGCGTCTGCCCCAGGCTTTGCGGGGAGGTCTGAGGTGCTGCCGCTGGGGTCGCCTCTCCTGTACCCGCCCTGGGGGATGCTGCTGCAAGTAGAAGGGAAACGGAGGAGTTTCAGAGTCAGCCTGACTTACCGGGAGAGCTGATCTGCTCGGGACCGGGCGAGGGCGTGTGAATGGGGAGACTCTGGGGAGAGGGGCTGGCGGAGTGGCACAGACCTTGCAGTGCTAGGCTGGGGAGGCAGGGGGAGATCTGGCTGGAAACGGCCTCTCAGGGAAAAGAGCCAGCATGGCACTAGCCCGGAACGGCCAGCCTGGGCCTGAGAGAGGGGCTCCCTGGCTCTCCTGTCTCTGGGGCCGGGGGCCTGCCCCCACAGTAGGAAGCCCCATGTGGGATCTGGCGACCAGGGGCTGTGGTCCTACAACGTATGGCAAAGTCCAGTTCCTGAGCAGCGAGCCCCGGACCAGGGGTGGCATGGAGGGCCCATGCTGGACGGCAGCCCCATGGGCCTGGCATGGCCAAAGCAGATGGGGGGTAGCAAGAGCTGAGCCGGGGGCTGCTACAGAGCCCGCAGACCAGGAACACTCAGCTGGGTTACTCTGAACGAAGGCTGGGCCCAGTGATATGGGGTGAGGGGAATTCTCCCCTCAGGGGCGCACGCACAGCCAAGCTCACGCACACACGCACACGGCCATGCACACACATGGGCACACACACACACACGAGCACACACTCGGGCACACGCACACACACAGACATACATCCACACACCGGCACGTGTGCACGCACACACACTCTCATGAGCACACACACACGGGCACAGAGGGATCCCCAGGGACCCACGCCTCCCTACAGGTCCCCGGGGAGCCGGTCTGCCCACGGGCGATGTGGGCTGGGGCCCGGGGGTGCAAATCGCAATGAAAAGGATGAGACTCTGGTGAGCAAACGGCCTTGAACAGAAGAGGGCAAGATGGAGGCCGAAGGAGCAGGCGAGCGCCGGGGCCCCTGAGCACAGCAGCCAGCGCTGGGGAGATGCTCCCCCACCCCCCAGGAGCCCTCCAGGCTGGGCCAGTCCCAGTAGCCTGGCCGGAGCTGCAGCGTGTGTGAAATGAGTGTCCCCGGGCCCTGCCCCTGGATCCCAGCTGGGAGGGGGCAGGGAGCGTGGCACTGCCAGGGTGCAAGGTCTCAGCCCATCTGTCCACCGCTGCCCTTAGCACCCAGGAACAAGGGCGTTTGTACTTCCCCAGGCTCCACCACAGAGGAGGCTCCCCGTGAGCTCCCCCGCCAGCTGCACGGCCCTGGGCAGGGCCTGTGCTGTGATCAGAGACCCCGTTCCTCCCCCAGGGATAACGAAGGCAAAGAAAGACCCCAAGGCGGAGGCGATGAGATGGCTGCGGAGGTCAGGAGGAGATGGCCCCGGCCAGCGCGATGCCCCCTCCACATACTGGCCCCAGCTACTTACACGTGGAGCGAGAGCGCCCGTCCTCTGTACAGACTGAAGGCGCTGCCGTAGGGGTCGCTGGCCACCGAGAGGCTATCCTCAGACCCCCAGCTGGGGCCCACCAGATTAGCACGCGACGCCCGTATCAGCGGCTCCACCCCCAGGTGCCTGACCTCGGCGCCGCGGGGGGCCTGCGCATGTGCTTGCCTTGGGGTTCCCGGCAGCTGCCAGCCACTGGGGCGGAGGTAGGGCCCCCTGACTGGGAGGCCGGGCTCTGGCTCCTTCTCCACCACGGTCTGCTGGCTGCCCGACCAGCTGGAGCGCTCCTCGGCCCGCGGCAGGCCCAGCACGGAGCTCAGCGGCGTGTTCATGGAGGCATCCACCAGCGTGTCCGACTCTCCTGCGCAGAGGAGAGAGGGTCAGCTGGCGGGAGCACCGGGACGGGTCCGGCCAGAGCCCCTGCCTGCTCGGAGCCGGCACCAGCCGGACCCCTGCCCTGAGTGGAGCCCCCAGCACAGACACAGACTGGCCAGGCCCCCTGCCCAAATATGGACCGGCCAGGGCTCCCCCCGACACGGACCAGCCAGGCCCCCCACCCCCACTCCCTCTGAGCCCCCTGCCCACATACAGACCGGCCAGGCCCGCCCTGCCCCCGGCACAGACACAAACTGGCCAGGCCCCCCCCCGACTAGAGCCCCCCAGCACAGACACGGACCAGCTAGGCCCCCACCCTCCTCTTGAGCCCCTGCAAAGCTACCTCCAGCCCCTCCGCAGCGCCCACTCACCTGTGGGGGTGCTGAAAGCCGTCTCATCCTGGGTCTCGCTGCGCTGTGTCACCTGGGGGTCGCTGGCGTCGTCCTCGCCTGTCTCTGAGTCTGGGGCCAGAGAGAAGCGGGTGGTGAGGGGCGCCACTCGGGCCTGCCTGGCTGGGCATCCCAGCCCCCCCGAGCACTGCTCACGGCTGGGAGGCGGCAGAAGGGAGCTGGGACTGGGTGGGCTCTGGCCAGCAGAGCCGTTCACCCCGGCGGGGGAGTGGGCTAGTCCCAGGCCCGCACTCCGGGCTCTGGGCAGGGAGTAGCAGAGAAGGGCAGCGGGCGGGAATGCAGGGGAGAGCCAGCAGCAGGGAGAAAGGAGCAAGGCCATGCAAGGGGGAGGTGATGGAGGGCAGCGTGGCCCAGGGGCGGGGAGGTGAGGCAAGGCGTTTCCTACCGTAGCTTTGCTTCCTGCAGGAGCGGAAAACTTCGCTTCCATCGGGGCAGCAAGAGAGAGAGAGACATCAGCGCGGTTACCGGCCCAGCTTGCAGGGCAGCGGGCGCACGGCCAAGGCGGGCTGGGGCAGGTCCCGCGGGAAGCGAGAGCTGAGCACTTGGGCCGGGACATGATGGAGCGAGTGGCCCAGGGCTGCACAGCGGGTGACAGGTGGTGGGGGGTGTGCCCAGTGCCCGCTGACCCCTGGGCTTGAATCAGAGCTTGCATTTAACTCAGCGCCACTGTTCGCCCTGTCTTAGGTGTCTGCCGTCAGCTCCTGCCTCACGTGGTGCCCACTGGCCTGGCCGGGGCTGGGGCACCTGTGAGGGGCCTCTGGGGCCACAAAACAGATCAGCACCAAGTGGCCAGCAGGAACCTGCCTGGGACACCCTGGCCTGGCGCACAGCCCCTCCCCTCCCATCCCATCCCATGCCACCCTACATGGGTTCCCCCCCCACAGCACAGTTTACAGCCCCCACATTTCACCCTACGCAGGCCTCCCCCTGCTCTGTCAGCCCCAGTCTGGGACCCCAGAATCCATCTGTCTGAGCACCCCAACTCTGCCTCCTGGGCCCAACTGTAGGGCCTGGGAGAGACGGCTCACCCCATCTCCCTGGAGAACCCGAGCCCCAGCCAGCCCCAAAGGGTCGTTTGTAAGCCGGGGTGGGAGCTCTCATCCGCAGCACCCCTCCTAGGGTCTGCCTCTCGGAGCACCCCATTCCCAGCCATCCCTGTGAGGCAGACAGGTCCACACAGGAGTGTGCACGTGGACACAACCAGAGACAGTCCCACCCCAGCTCCTTGCACGAGCATGTGCACACTCAGCAAACCCCACCTCCCTCACACAGCACACCCAACCCAGCAGAAAAACCCACCCTGGGGCTTTAAGGGCAGCTGCCCTCCCCCTGGCTGCTGCCAGAGGGGAACCAGGCTCTGTGAGGGACCGTCTTTGCCAGGCAATGGATGCGCACAGCGCCCCAGTCCTCAGCCATCTGCTGAAACTGGACCCGTCCCCTGCAGCCGCGCTCTCTCTCGGGGACTCTCACTTGTGCCAGGGCAGAGCCGCCCTGCCCTCCCCCGGGCACCATTCTTCCAAGGACTGGCGCTAGCCAGGGAGCCACTCCATCACCCCACAGGGCCTTATTTGCAAGTCTTGTGGCATGCAGAATCCAGCTCAGCTACTCGTTACCCAGGCTGGGGGCGGTACCGAGGGGAGGGGCCCTGATGGCTGCCCTATGCCACCATGGAGACCAGCTGGCCCCACGGACAGACAGAGCCAGAGCCTACTGCTGTCTGCCCCCCAACCCCACCCGGATGCACTCATCCAGGACTGGGTTATTGTGGACGGACGCTGCCCAGCGTCCAGCCCTTCACAATCCGCCACAAACTCGGCCACGGCTGGTCCTGGAAGGGGCTGGGAACAGCACAGAGGGAGACCACGTCCCAGCCCCGGACCCCAGAGCCAGCAGGGCCCCCTCGCATGGTTTGACCATGGTCGATCGCCTCAGCGAGTGTTTCCCTAGAGCCCCAGCGCTGGTGCCCCGGGACCGAGAGGAGCTCAGCCCTCATTTTAAAGAAGCCTCTTTCCTGCCGTGTGGCTGTGGAGAAAATCTGGGCAAAGTGATCCTGAAGGGCTGAGCTGCCAGCGGGCAAACGCCAGAGCCCAGGCTGGGTCCGCTACCAAATGGCAGGACTTTCGCCCAACCTCCGAGTCTGGGAGAGCTGAGTCCTGCTTCTTGTATGCAGGGCTTGCTGCTCCTCACATGCACACACACATGCACACACGCATGCACATGGGACGGGGAGAGTTAAGCGTGGGCCGTGTGGAGCCATCGGGGCCCCTGACCCAGGACAAAGGGAGGCCGGGGCTTTGGGCTCTGTGCTGAGTGGGATGGAGCCGCTGTAACTTGCTGCTCCCCGTGCCGGGCCCAGCGACTAATCACCCCCCCCCCCCGGCTGCGTGGCCGGCGCAGGCTGCGCTGCTCCCTGGGACAGGACACGTCTCCCTCAGGGTCTGTGTCCCTGGGACGCGCTGACCAGAGCTCACGGCGGGCGGTGGGGAGGCAGGCCCAGGGGTCCAGTCTAGGAGGTGGGGAAGCCGTGTGACTTCCCCAGGAGGGAGAGCAAGAGCCCTTGGAAGCCTGGCGCACAGACAGGGCCTCTCGGAGACTCCCCGAGCTGGGCCCTGGCCTGATCCTGTGGTCCATGACACAGACTTTGGGAGAAGAGGAGCCCCCTCTCTCAGGCAGCCCCTGAGGGGCTGGGTCCTGTCTCCCTCTCTGTTGCGTGTGGGGCTGTAGGTTCTCTGGGATATCGCCCCCCTGCCTTCCCCCCAGCAGATAACAGAGACTGAGAACTAATGACTCCTGCCCTGGTACGACCTGCTACTGCTCCTCACCTCCATCCACCCCCCACCCACGCCCAGCCCGGCCTGTCATCCCACGGAGCTGGGCTGGGTGATAACGCAGAGCGCCCCCGCCGCAGGCCTGTCCTGCCCTGCCGCAGCCCTCCCTCCCTCCCGCCACACACCAGCCTCGCCCCATCCCCAGGAGCTGCTCCCCCCAGCCATCACCCACATCCCTCCACACAGCTTAAAGCTCCAGCGGGGTCAATTCTAGGCTCAGGCCTGGGCCCCTCAGCCACCCCTCGGCCCGTGGGGCGGTAGAGCATCGCGTCACCGAGCAGCATCCCACAGAGCACCCGGGCATGGCCAGGCCCAGCCCCACCTGACCCACATGCAGCCGCGCTTGGAGAATTGCAGGCCAGGGAAGGGAAGTCGGGTCTCAGCCATGCCCAGGAAGGCACAGGGGGCCTGGGCCATAAGCATCGGCGTGTTGCCGTGCTCCTTAGTCCCAGCAGCCAGCAGCCCTGGCCCCAGGGGTTTCTCCTGGCTCTCCCGCTAACCCAGTCGACGATGAGTCATGCCCCACAGGTGCTGCCCACGGCCTCGACAGGCTTGGCCCATGAGCGCCCGCATACAAGAGCCCCGGGTGCCAGCCGAGCAGGAGGCCCGCCCCGGGGAGGGGACAGGTCCCAGTAACAACGCACCGTGCGTGAGGCGCCCGAAGTGCCGCGAGTGGCTGCCTTTCTGCAAAGGAAAAGAGAAGAGTATTACCCCTCCCGGCAGGGGAGCGCCAGCGCCGAGCCCAAGGCAGGGAAGGGGGGTTTTCGTTACAGGCAGGAGCACTGTCACATTAGATCCGCGGGGACCCCGCGAGAGGGGGACCCCTGGGCAGTTTCCTCGGCAAAGGCTTCCGGGAGCAGCGCCTGCCTCCAGCTGCGGAGAGGGGCCCAGGACACCCGCCTGGCTCAGGCGAATGCCGCCCCCCCCCAAACAGCTCTTTGAACCCATAAAGCCAGCTCCAGTGCCCGGGAGAGCCCGGGCCAGCGGGCACTAGAGCACCGGGGTACAAGGACAGCCACGCAGGGCGCTTGGGCCGCACAGGGACCCAGGCCCAGAGAGCAAGCCGAGAAGATAGGGATAGAAAAGTGCACGGCCAAGACAGCTCCCCCTGGCTGGGCCAGGGCTGCTCCCTGGGCACCTTGCAGTCCACACAGAGAACCAGGGATGGCATCCCGGCCTTCTCCTGGGGCCAACTCCCAGCTGGGGCCCAGCAGGGCCCCACCTAGCTCTCACGGCCAGGTTTCCTGAGATTCAGCCCAGAACTCCTCTAACTGCCCCCCCACCCCCAAGCACTGAGCGGGGGCCGGGGGTCAGACGTGAGACGGCGGAAGATGCCTATCACCCACTTCTTCCATCTACAGACCATTATGCAGAGGGCAGCAGCCATAGCTCTGCTCACCGGGTACGGGGGCTCCACGTCCTCCCATCCCCCGATTTTCATTACAGCACCAGGGTTCTCCCCGCTGCGGCCCAGGACGGCCCCTGCCACACTGGCATTGAGTGGATGCCACGTTACAGACAGAGAATGCCGTGGAGTCAAGTGCAGCTGGTGGCCTTTCCTGGCCCCAGCACGAGCCCCCCGGCTGGGCAAATAGCCGCAAACAGGCAGCTCTGGGCAGCACGGAGCAGGGGTAGGCCCTCTAACAGCTTTCCAGGTGTCAATGCCTGCTCTCCTAACCCCCGCTGCTCTCCACAGCTTCCTACAGCACATCACCAGCAAAGGCGGGCGGGCGCAGCGCTGGGAGCGGGCAGCTGCAGGTGGTTGCCTGGGCATGTTACAGGTGCCCAGGTGTGTGCAATGGTGGGTGAGTTACAGGTGTCCAGGTGCACGTGGCAAAGGGGGTGTGTGCATGTGGGTGCCCAGGTGTGTTTGGTGATGGGTGTGTGCGTGCATGGGGGTGTGTTACAGGTACCAAGATACTTGCACTGATGAGTGCGTCACAGGCGCCCAGGTATGTGCGGTGATGGGTGTGTCACAGGTGCCCGAGTGTGTGCATGGTGGGGTGTTACAGGTGTCCGGCTACGTGCAGCGATGGGTGTGTTACAGGCACCCAGATACGTGCACTGGTGGGTGTGTGACAGGTGCCTGGATGTGAGAATGCCGGGAAGGGGGGGTCAGAGGTGCCCGGCTACATGCGGTGATGGGTGTGTCACAGGAGCCCGTGAGTGTGCATGGTGTGGTGTTACAGGCTCCTGGGTACGTGCAGTGAGAGTGTGTTACAGGCGCCCAGCTACGTGTGGTGATGAATGTGTGACAGGCGCCCGGATGTGTGAGTGCAGGGAAAGGGGTCTCACAGGCGCCCGGCTACGTGCAGTGATGGGTGTGTGACAGGCGCCCAGGTGCCCATGCTGTGCCTGTGTGCGCGTACGGGCATGTCATGAGAAAGCAAAGCCAGTCCTGGGCCTGACGCTGGGGTGCACTCTGTGACGCCCTGAGCGCCGTGGTTTCCCCAGCGTGGCGGGAAGCAGAGGTGGCTCAGGACTGCAGTGGGCGAGGCTGAGGGAGAAGCATTAGGCTCCGGCCAAGGAGACAGAGGATGGGGAGGCAACACTCTGAGCTCCAGGCCACGGCTTTTCTCCGTTTGCAACGCAGTAACTTTCATCCTCAACCTCTGACCAGCGCTCCAGGGAACGTTGGAGGCATCGAAGGGCAGAACCCAGTTGATTTGGGGGACAACAGATGGGACAATGGGGGATACACCTGGCTAGCAGAGCCACAGCTTCCACCACCTCTGGACGACCTGGCCCTGGACTCTGCACGTCTAATGCCTCTCTCCCATTTCCCAAGCAGAAATGGAGTCCACGCAGCCTGTAGTCAGGCTGCCCTCTGCTGTTCCAGCCCCCTGGGACCTCGACAGAAGCTGTGCCAAGCAGGGAGAGAGACAGACAGGCACCAAGGACAGACACAAAGGAGAGAATCACCCCCAGAGGCCAGGTCTCCATATCCAGGATTCATTATCCCGGCACTGAAAGTTCCTGCCTCAGCCAGTGCCCCAGGGTCTCCCAGCACCAGCCACTGCTCTCCCCTGCACAAGGATTTTTTACAGGAAGATACAACCTAGGAGAAGGTGCCGGGGGAGAGAGTGAGTTGCAGACACCCACACACCGAGATGCAGTGCTACATGAGATAGGCAGTGGCTGCTCCGTGTGGAGGAGAGCTCACGTTGTGCCAATTTTTAAAAGGGGATGACCCAGCTAATTACAGGCCTGTCAGCCTGACATTGATCATGGGCAAGCTCATGGAGCAGCTGATACAAGACTCATATAATAACGAAGTAAAGGAGGGTAACGCAAAGCAATGCGGGTTTATGGAAAATAGATTCTGTCTAACTAAGGGATGATATTACTAATTTGGGTGATAAAGGGAATAGTATTGACGTAACAGACTTTTCCAAGGCGTCTGACTTGGTATGACATGACATTTTGATTAAAAAGGTGTAACAATATAAAATTAACATAGCACCTGTTAAATGGATTAAAAACTGGCTAACTGATGGGTCTCAAAATGTAACTGTAAATGGGGACTCGTCCTCAACCAGCTGTGTTTCCAGGGGGGTCCCACAGGGATTGTTTGTTGGCCCTGCTCTAGTTAACATTTTTATCAGCACTGTGGAAGTCCAAAGCACAACTGGAGTTGTAGCTAACAAGGGACATGAAGGGGAACAAGAAGAGTTTCTACAGCTATGTTACCAACAAGAAGGTCAGGGAAAGTGTGGGCCCCTTACAGAATGGGGGAGGCAACCTAGTGACAGAGGATTTGGAGAAAGCTGAAGCATTCAATGCTTTTACCACCTGTATTCGCAGACAAAGTCAACTCCCAGACTACTGCACTGGGCAGCACAGAATGGGGAGGCGGTGAGCAGCCCTCAGAGCTGAAAGAACAGATTCAGGGCTATTTAGAAAGGCTGGACATGTACAAGTCCATGGTAATTGGCTGCAGGCAGATGTGGTGCCCATCTTCGAGAGGGGGAAGAGGAAGGATCCAGGGAACTACAGACTGGTCAGCCTCACCTCAGACCCTGGAAAAATTTTGGAGCACGTCCTCAAGGAACCATTGTAAGGCACTTAAAAGAGAGGAAGGTGGTCAGGAACAGTCAACATGGATTCACCAAGGGCAAGTCATGCCTGACCAACCTGATTGCCTTCTATGAAAAGGTGACTGGTCTGTGGATGAGGGGAAAGCGCTGGACGTGATATACCTTGACTTTAGCAAAGCTTTTGATACGGTCTCCCACGCTATTCTTATCAGCAAGTTAAAGTATGGGTTGGATGAATGGACTATAAAATGGATAGAGAACTGGCTAGAGCAAAGGGCTCAATGAGTAGTGGTCAATGGCTCCATGTCTCGCTGGCAGCTGGTCACAAGTGGAGTGTCCCAAGGATCAGTCCTGGGGCCGATTTTGTTCAACATCTTCATTAATGATCTGGAGGATGGGGCAGATTGCACCCCCAGTACGTTTGCAGATGACACTAAGCCGGGGGGAGTGGTAGATACCCTGGAAGGGAGGGATAGGACTCAGAGGGACCTAGAGAAATTGGAGGATTGGGCCAAAAGACATCTGATGAGGTTCAACAAGGACAAGTGCAGAGTCCTGCACTGAGGACGGAAGAATCCCATGCACAGCTACAGACTGGGGACCGATGAGCTAGGCAGCAGTTCTGCAGAAAAGGATCTGTGGGTTACAGTGGATAAGAAGCTGGATATGAGTCAGCAGTGTGCCCTGGTTGCCAAGAAGGCTAATAGCATATTGGGCTGCATTAGTAGGAGCATTGCCAGCAGATCGTGGGAAGTGATTATTCCCCTCTATTCGACATCGGTGAGGCCGCATTTGGAGTATTGTGTCCAGTTTTGGGCCCCTCACTACAAAAAAGATGTGAAGAAATTGGGGAGAGTCCAGCGGAGGGCAACAAAAATGATGAGGGGGCTGGAGCACAAGACTTATGAGGAGAGGCTGAGGGAACTGGACTTGTTTAGTCTGTAGCAGAGAAGAATGATGGGGGATTTGATAGCAGCTTTAAACTACCTGAAAGGAGATCCAGGGTGGATGGAGCTAGGCTGTTCTCAGTGGTGGCAGATGACAGAACAAGGAGCAACGGTCTCAAGTTGCAGTAGGACAGGTCTAGGTTGGACATTAGGAAAAAGTTTTTCACTAGGAGGGTGGTGAAGCACTGGAATGGGTTACCTAGGGAGGTGGTGGAATCTACATCTTTAGAGGTGTTTAAGGCCTGGCTTGAAAAAGCTCTGGCTGGGTTGGTTTAGTCGGGGTTGGTCCTGCTTTGAGCAGGGAGTGGGACTAGATACTTTCTGAGGTCCCTTCCAACCCTCATCTTCTACGATTCTAGGATTCTATGGATCAGTTGATCAACTCGGCTCTGAAAACAAGTTGCTTTTTCCCCACAGCTAAATCCAAATGTTTCCATCTAGGAGAAAAGACCGGAGTGGGCCATGCTCTCAGAATGGGGGGCTCTAGCCTGGGAAGCTTGGACTCTGACAAAGATTGGGGGTCGTAGTAGATAATCAGCCGAACATGAGCGCCAAGTATTAGGCCAAAAGGGTTAATGCAATCCTGGGATGAATAAACAGGGGAATCTCGAGAAGGGGCAGAAAGGTTATTTTGCCTCTGGATTTGGTACTGGTGCAACCACTGCTGGAATCCTGGGTCCTGCTCTGGAGCCCACATGTCAAGAAGGCTGGTGATAAATTGCAAAGGGTTCAGAGAAGAGCCAGAAGAATGATAGCAGGATTGGAAAATCTGCCTTAGAGTCTATCACTGTTTATCTTAAAAAGAGAAGGTAAAAGGGTGACTTGATCACACAGGCTGCAAGTACCTACCCGGGGAACAAATATTTAATGGGCTCCTCAGTCTAACAGAGGAAAATCTAACACGATCCAGTGGCTGGAAGTTGAAGGTAGACAAATGCAGGCTGGAAATAAGGCATACATCTTTGACGGCAAGGGTACATAAGCACTGGAACAGTGTACTCAGGGCCATGGTGGATTCTCCATCACTGACCATTTTTAAGTCAAGACGGGCTGTTTCTCTGACAGTTCTGCTCTGGGAGTGATTGTGGGCAGGTCTCTGGCCTGGGCTATGCAGGGCTCAGACTAGATGATCACCAGGGACCCTGCTGGTCCTGGAATCTAGGAATCTGTGACTGGATTCAGGCTGCGCGGGGCTTCCCCTCCCCTGCTTGCCTGGCTGTGCTGGCGCTGGCTGGGAGCCCAAGTGCCAGGCCCAGAGAAGATATACGAGCAGATTAACTGCACTGTTGGCGGATCATTCCTCCATTTAAAAACGAAAATGCAATCGAGTGCCATTAACAGGCGCTTTCCTGGCTTGCCTGGGGCTGGCTGCCACCTCCCTCATGTGTTTGGGGAAAGACTGAGCCAGGCCAGCCCTGGCCCAGGCACCACAGCCAAGGCAGCATACACCCTCTGTTGCAAACCCCCGCTGGGAGACACCAGGGCCCCACTCTGGGACCAGCTGGGGGGCAGCCTGTGCCAGCAGGCCCACGTGGGGCTCAGTGCCCAGGTCAGGGGCTAGAGCTGGAATGAGGCCACCAGCCCCACAGGAAAGGGAACCTGACAGGCCCCCCGGCAGGGACAAAGGCCCCACAAGTGCAAGTGGAGACGGGATGAGACTCAGAGCCCAGCACTGCCCTAGGGTGGGTCCCTGGCTGGGCCCTCCCCTGGAGCCAGGTCAGCTCTGCCAGCATGGCCCTGCCCTCCTGTGGCTCTGCTCCCCACCCAGCCAGGGTGGCAAAGTGCCTTGAGCCCTGCCCGCCCGGCTCTGCACCCCCAGCCTGGGGCCCCGCTACACCCGGGCCAAGGCGGCCCACCCTTAGGCCCATGCAGACTGCGCTCTCAGCAGGCAGTGCCCCGCGGCAGCACGGGGTGCCAAGGGGAGAACCCCGGTGTTCGGGATGCCATCCCAGCGCTGGCGCCAACCACGCCGGTAACCTGGAGCGCGCCCTGCCCCCGCTGTGCCTCAGTTTCCCCCCTGCAGTGAGGCAAAGGCTGGGGAAGGCTAGCGGGGTGCACGTGCCGTTCTGATGCCCCAAGCCCACCGGCAGAGCCCGGGCGGCCCGATGAGGCTCGGCTAGTGGGGCGGGCTCCCCCCGGCTCCCGGCACCCGCTGACTGCGGAGACGGGCCGTGGGCCAGGGACCCCGGCGCGCACCAGCCCCGCGCCCCGGACGCGGGCAGCCGGGAGCCAGCCGGAGACTGGGCGGCCCGGGCCAGCGGGGCGGACGGAGCCCGGCACCCGCGGGAGACCCCGGCCCGGCCCGCCCGGCCCGGACAGCCGGGCTGCGGGGCGCAGCGCTCGGGGCCGGGAGCCCGGGATGGGGCCGGGAGCCGGTCTCCGCGCAGCCCGGCCCAGGGGAGGGGAGGGCGCGGCCGGGGGCGGCGCTGCGGGGGCGGGCACGGGCGGCCCCCGCAACCCGGCCCCGCGCAGCGCCCTGCAGAGCGGCCCGGCCGCGGCCTCACCTGGAACCGCTTCTTCCCCCAGCGCTTCTTCATGGCCCGGCCCGGCTCGGCTCGGCTCGGCCCGGCCCACCCCGAGCCAGCCGCGGAGCGTGCGCAGGGAGCCGCGAGCGAGGAGGGGGCCTGCCTCCGCCCCCCACACACCGGCGGGGGGGGCAGGGTGAGGACAGGTGGGGGGGCAGAGGGGAAGGGGAGGCGGGGAGGAGACGAGTGGGGGTGCAGAGGGGGAGGGGAGGCGGGGAGGGGACGAGTGGGGTGCAGAGGGGGAGGGGACGAGTGGGGGTGCAGAGGGGGAGGGGAGGCGGGGAGGGGACGAGTGGGGGTGCAGAGGGGGAGGGGAGGCGAGGAAGGGACGAGTAGGGGTGCAGAGGGGGAGGGGATAGGTGGGGGAGGAGGCTAGACATCGAGAAGGGTGGGTGGAGGCGTCCACCCTTCCCTTGCCCAAGCTCCTGTCACCTGTCTTGGGGGAAGAAGAGGGGGTGCGGGGCCTGGAGATCTCTGCTGGCCAGTCCTGGCTCGCTGCGCCCGGCTGCTCCCCGGCTGCCTGGCTCCAGCTAGGGGCTCTCTGGGCGGGACGGGGCAGTGTGCCTCTCTCTGCTCTGCACCTGTCCAGCCCCAGCGCCCTGCGGCTCGGGCATAGCCATACACCCTCCTCCTCCCAGAACAACCATCGTCACGCAGCACCCCCTGCGCCCCACACACAGCCCCTCCCCAGAGACACTTCCCCAACATGTCCCCCACCCATACAAGGAGGCACTCCATCCACATCCAGCAAAACCCGCCCCTCAGCCACGGGATCAACACGGCTCCAAGCACTAGCCCCGCAGCCACCCGCCACGGCCACCAGCCAGCCAGAGCAGGGCAGCGGGACACCACAGCCAACAGGCAGCGCTTGCAGGTGGCATCACAACAAACAGTCGCAGAGATCCAGTTCCACGCACCTGCCCCGACTCCACGCCGCTCCGCTACCAGCTCACGCCACAACCGTCCCCCCACGCGTCCCCCCACGCCCGAGAGGCAGCAAACCCCACAACACCCTGGATGTTGCAGCATCCTATAGACGCCCACCAACTTGCACCAGCTGCCGTGGGACCCCAGTCTGGTCACGGACAATGCAGCAACAACTGACCTAGCCAGGTATACTCCCGCAAGCCCTCTTGCCCCCAGGGATCAGGCCCTTGGGCCCATCTTTGCCACGATGGAGATAAGAGAGTGGGACTGCTGAGGTCAGTTCCCGGCACTGCTGGCCTGGCTGTGTGGTCAGGCCAGCCCGTTCTCTGTGCCATGGGGCAACAACGCTGACCCTCGGCCAAGGGGCTCTGAGCCTCCCTCCTCAGGCACCAGGTGTCGTTAGCGCCAGTCAGGGCCGGGCCCAAACGAAGTCTGGGGCTTCTCTTTAGATATAGCCAGATGCCGGCTCCAGCCCCCCAAACTCTTCGCTGCCCCCTGGCCTCAGGAACTGCTCGCGTAACCCCAGACCCGTTAACTGCAGTGAGCGGCCCTGGCAGAGTCATCAGCCTGGGAACCCACCAGCCATATCCACGGACCCGCAGCTCACAGGCCGTAACTCCTTCCGGGCGCCATCTCTGGCTCAAGAGGCTCGCTAGAGGTTGGCACCAAGGTTTCTGTGCTGCCCATGAGCCTCTGCCCTGCAATGAAGCCTGCTGTCCCATTGCCCCAGGCGCAGTCTGGGCTCGGCACGGGCAGCTCGATCTGATGTGTCAGAGACATGCCAGGGCAGCCCCGGGAACCACGAGCCATTATCGACTCCTCTGCAATCCCTGGCAAGCAAACTGCCACTGGCGCTGCCTGCGTGAGCACGCTGCTGCCCCGTTCGCTGTGCACAGCTCCGCTTGGAAACCATGTGAGGCCAGATTTGGAACCCTGTGGCCGTGTGGAGCAGCCCCCGCCCAGGGATGGCCCCACTGACATCCATGGGGGAGGAAGAGAGCTGATCCAGCCTGTACATAGCCACACACTAGTCAGAAGAACTTTAATTCTAATGCGGCTGCACCAGCCTCGAGCGAAGGTGACCATGTGGTATCCAGGGTCCTTTGCATTGTTCCCTGCATTGACTGCAGATTGGCGACTGTGGCGACTCGACAGCCTTTGTGCATGGGCTGAACAGGACATCTTGGGCTCTGTTCTCACGCTCTCTGTGGCAGGGGCGCATTTCTCACCTTGTGCTGTGCATATTACGACACAGTGGCCATAGGACACAATCCCATCAGGGCAGCAATTTCAGCACCAATGCTCTGATCAATCTGTCTGCATGGAGGCATCGGGGCTTTTCCTGCTGCCCGTCCACTTAGCAGTTGCCCCCGTGATCTAGAATTACACCCCAGTCTCTGCTAGAGTTGGGGCATGCTCTGTTTCTCATTTGACCTTTACCAACTTGTCCTAGGGCGGGGGCCACCCCTCCAGAGCCCCATGAGGAGTTGGTGGGACACTTCCCTCCCCACCCTGCCCCACACTCAGGCAGCCACGGGTCTGTTCCCGCCCTCTGTGGGTAGGTCCCTCCCAATTCCCAGCAGAGACATGAGGGGCGGGCTGCAGCACAGGCTCCCCCAGGGAGGGAGCAGTGGAGACTATGGAGCAGCACGCTGCGGTGTGAACCCCTGAGGGGACACACGGGGCAGGTCACCCTCTCAGAGCTATCGTTGCCGGCTCTCTGCAGACTCAGGCAGGACATCACTGCAGTGGCTACGCTCAGGTGGTGCCGCGGGCTCTTTGCAGCCCTCAGGGCTAGACACATCACAGGCACCGGGGGTAATTCATGGCAATGAGCGCTGGGACTATAACTTCATCCCATGACTCCAGGAGCCGAGGCTCTCGGCACTTCCTGCAGTGCCCGAGCCCTGGCCTACTCTGGGTCTGGCTCACAGCCAGTCCAGGCCAGGCAGTTCTACCAGACGCCCTGCCCTCATCTTAGTCTACTGCGCCCAGCATGCCTGGCTGCACTGGGCAGGTGCTCAGACACCGCAGTGAAGGGCCAGCGGGCGGGAGCAGTTCAAGACGTGCTGGGGTGGGGAATTACACTCCATGCCATGCCACGGATTGCACGGGAACCCTGCAGCTTCCTCAGAGCTGACCCTGGGCATGATACAGGACCCCTTCCAGTACCTCCCCCCCGAGAAACACCAGAGCCCTCTGGAATGATGGCCTAGTGGTTAGGGTGCTAGCCTGGGACTCGGAGAACCGGGTTCAATTCCCTACCC
>ML675620.1:73555331-73566063 GCA_007922155.1 Mesoclemmys tuberculata | reverse complement strand
TCCTTGAGGCTGCCTCTGTGGTGTAGCTCCACTCAGGTGTGCCACCCCCTTTCCCGTACCAAGGCCCCTCTCTCCCCAGGATTCGGAGTGCACCTTCTTCCTGACAGCTCTTCGGCCAGGCTGCTATAGTCCACCCCTCTCAGGGTAACAGCTTCTCTGGACCAACTGCCTGGTGGGTACCTCCAGGGCTCTTGTGCCATTTCCCAGGGGCTGGCAAGGGATCCAGGCCTGCCCTCTGCCCTGGATTCCAGCCAAGGACCCTGTAACCCACAGCCACAGTCCTGCCCTTTGCTGCCCTTTCCCTCAGCTTCTTCCTACCCCACCTTGCCAGGCTCCTTTCCCCCCAGCTCCTCTGGGGCTGACCCATCTTCTAAGGCTAGAGCCCCAGGACTTCTCCTCCCTCCCGGGTATCACTCCCCTCCTTTCTGCTCCCAGCCAGCGAGCCCCTGCAGCCCCTTTCTGCTGCAAGCTTCCTGGCTTTAGAATGCAGCCTGCTCTGGCCCAGCTGGGCCTTATGTTCATTGAGGCCTGGATCTGCCTCCAGATGCAGCCAGGTGCCCTGAAAGGCCCCTCCAGCCCACATTAACCCCTTCAGGGCCCGGGGGATCCACGTTTCCACCCCTGCCAGCGCAAGGGGCAGCCAGCAGGACTTTGTTCAGGCTCTCACCTCTCTGTGTGAGAGACGGCCAGCAAGAGGTGCCCAGACACCACTTGCCCCCATGTGCTGCTCTCTGGGGCTCGCCACAACAAATCAGGCCAGCCAGGAGAGTGGGGCTGGGCGCCCTGCACGTGGCTAGCCATTGGCATGGTCTTGAGGGAAGCTCTGTGCCAGGAGCACGCTGTCCCAGGCCTCACGCAGCGCAGCAGACTGCGTACACATGGGAGACCCGGCAGCAGAGTGCCTGTCTGGGAGATGGGCCCCCTGCTCCCACCAGTGCCAGGAGAGTCTGGAGCTTGTCTGTTGGTGCTCCCGGGCCAGGGGCCTTGTCCTAGCTCCCGGTGTCTGTGGGACTGTGCAGCATCCCCAGCAGCAGCAGGTGGATTCGTTCCCCACCAGCCCATCAGGGCAGGGCCTGTTCTGACTGAGCTGCAGAGGGGGTGAGGAGACGGGGCGGACAGGCCGTACAACTAGGTCCCTGCCTGGACCTAGTGCCACCTCCCGTTGGGAGAGGGTCCAGCCCTGGGCTAGCAGCAGGACAGCAAACAAGGCATGAGACCCCACTCCGGTGCCTGAACGCTGGGGATGGAGCATGGGGAACAACACCAGGTGCCTCTGTGCTCCCCACCCCTGTGCCACTCCAGTTCCACAAGGAGGGAGTGTCTCAGACACAGATCGAACCGGGACGGCCCCGGCCTGCCCCGGCACTGGGCGACTGCTGGAGCAAACGGGTATTTGAAACACAGTGTGCGCTAGTGACATTTCGCACACTCAGGAGCTGACTGGCCACTTTCAACTCCCCTCCAAGCGCCACGGCCCCCTTCAGCTAGCGCCAGTTTGCAGCACAGTGCCATAGGCACTGGCTAGCTGGGGGGCACCAGGGTGGTTGGTGGTGAGGACAAGGCCATTGGGTCCATTCTCCACTGGCATTAATGGGTCAGGAGAACCACCCCACATGCCTCTTGGGGGGATTCTGAACCTCAGGGAACCTCCGGGGTGTTGCCTTGTCACCGTGGGTCATTTCCACAGGACCATCCAGCTAATCCCAGAATTCCCAAACCTTCCCCCTCCAGCCTCCCCTCTGGCTGCAATGATGCTCAGGCCACGCCAAAGCAGGACCAACCTCAAGTAAATCCTCCCAGCCAGGGCTTTGTCACTGTAGGGGCTGTCCCGTAGCCCCCAACGTGCTGCATGGACCAGGCGAGCCGTGTCCTGTCCTGTAGCCCCAGGGGCGCTGCAGGGGCCAGATGAGTCAATTTCACATTTAAATCACTAAAACTTGCCCGGTTTGGATGCTAACAGAGTTCCCGCTGGCTGCACCCAAGAGCTGCAGAATGTCAGGGTTTTCCTTCGCCCAAATCTCCAGCTGAGTCCAGAGCATCCAGGGCCGGGGGAATAAAGGGCTGGTGAGCCCTGTAATGCCGGCTGGGCTTTGTGGTGATACGGGAGCACCATGGGAAAACAAGCAGCAGAGCCTGAAGAGACCATCTCCTCCCTGCGTACTCAGGCCAGCCTCAAGCCCCATGTCCCACTTCCTGGGCTGGGATGGTGGCTGCTGCCCCATGCACAGGAGACACGTGTGGTCTGACACAGCCTATCAGGCCACGTGGATCTGCCCAGGACTCGGCATCTCTGGGCAGGGGGGCTCCGCCAGCACTGGGAAGCCACGAGGTGGATGGAGGTGCTGGGTGCAGGAAGGGCAGGGAAAACCCGTCATTCCTCTGACCGGCCACAGCCCTGAGTGCTTGGGCCCGTGGTGTGAAGCGCGGTGCCCAGCACGCAGCTCCAGTGCTATATTTACCCCCGGGTGGGCCGGGGCTGTTGCTCTCCCTGCCTGTAACACAAGAGCTTGTTGCCCTGTTAGAATCTGAGGGGCTGGCACATTCCACAGCAAAAATAAATCCGGAGCCGCGCACCAGGGAGCGGGGCAGGGCAGAGGTGACTGACTGGACAGCTGCAGAGAACACAGATCACAAGGCAGGACGGGCTGGCCGCACGCAGCACTCCCCAGTCTGTGGCCGCGGCGAGCGAAGCACCCCACGTGCCCCACGCTGCTCCCTGCCGAGCCTGGGCTGCCGAGCTGTGCGGGGAGCCCCGCAGGCAGCATGAGCCTCGGAGCTGCTGCACTGAGATGAGGAGTAAGAGCCAGGCTGAGCAGAGCGCTGGCACTGCAGCCATAGCATCCACCTGATCATGTCCTGCCGCTCTCTAGCTCTTCCGCAGCCCCCAGCATGGTGGCATCCAGCTGAGCTGGGTCATCGCGCAGGCCCCAGCCTCGGGCCCCTAACAAGCCCCAAGCAGGTGCCACTCTTAGGAGGAAGCCACAAGGTGGCCGATCAGCAGAGGAAGCCGGGGGGCCTGGGCAGGGAAGGGCATGGGCAGTGGCTCTCTGCAGGGTGCCTGGGGAGCTGGCCCCTCAAACCAGGCAGGTGCACAAAGGGGTGCAGGGCCTTGAGGCAATGAGTGCTGGGGGGGGCCAAGGAAGGAGTCACCTGTGGGTAATTCACAGCCTGAGCAGATTCCCCCCCCCCCAGCACCCCAGAGTCAACCACCAGGACTTGCTGCCAGCCCGCCCATCTCGGGGCATAAGCAGGGGAGGAGATGTGACTAACACTGGGTGGCTCTGCTCCAAATACTGCACCTTCATAGTGGTCAGGAGAAGAGTGGCTGACTGCAGTTCATGACTTGTGGAACTCACTGCTGCAAGACAGTGTTCAGGTAAACAGAGTAGGACAAACCTGACAGAGCAGGCCAGCTCCTGTATGGCAGCACACTGCCTGCTGCATGCCTGGGGGTGGGTCAGAAAGCCCTGGCTGGATCATCAGGCTCAGCGGGCAGTGATCAATGGCTCCATTTCTAGCTGGTGACAAGTGGAGTGCCCCAGGGGTCGGTCCTGGGGCCGGTTTTGTTCAACATCTTCATTAATGATCTGGAGGATGGGGTGGATTGCACCCTCAGCAAGTCTGACGATGACACTAAGCTAGGGGGAGTGGTAGATACCCTGGAAGGCAGGGATAGGATACAGAAGGACCTAAACAAATTGGAGGATTGGGCCAAAAGAAATCTGATGAGGTTCAACAAGGACAAGTGCAGAGTCCTGCACTTAGGATGGAAGAATCCCATGCACAGCTACAGACTGGGGACCAATGGGCTAGGCAGCAGTTCTGCAGAAAAGGATCTGGGGGTTACAGTGGATAAGAAGCTGGATAGGAGTCAGCAGTGTGCTCTGGTTGCCAAGAAGGCTAATGGCACATTGGGCTGCATTAGTAAGAGCATTGCCAGCAGATCATGGGAAGTGATTATTCCCCTCTATTCGGCATTGGTGAGGCCATATTTTGAGTATTATGTCCAGTCTTGGGCCCCCCACTACAAAAAGGATGTGGACACATTGGAGAGAGTCCAGCGGAGGGCAACAAAAATGATGAGGGGGCTGGAGCACAAGACTTATGAGGAGAGGCTGAGGGAACTAGATTTGTTTAGTCTGCAGAAGAGAAGAATGAGGGGGGATTTGCTAGCAGCCTTTAACTACCTGAAAGGGGGTTCCAGGGAGGATGGAGCTAGGCTGTTCTCAGTGGTGGCAGTGACAGAACAAGGAGCAATGGTCTCAAGTTGCAGTGGGGGAGGTCTAGGTTGGACATTAGGAAAAGGTTTTCCCTGGGAGGGTGGTGAAGCACTGGAATGGGTTACCTAGGGAGGTGGTGGCATCTCCATCTTTAGAGGTTTTTAAGCTGAGGCTTGACAAAACCCTCGCCAGGATGATTTAGCTGAGGTTAGTCCTGCTTTGAGCAGGGGGTTGGACTAGACACCTCCTGAGGTCCCTCCCAACTCTAATCTTCTCTGATTCTGATTCCCTTCCCTCAGGCTGCTGCCTCCTGCTTGTGCCCACCTCCTCCCCTTCCCCGCAGGGGGGCAGCGAGTCTCCCCAGCGGCCAGAGGGTGCCCTGCAGGGGAAGCCGTGCTCTGTGCCCGCCAGGCGCCAAGAGGCTGCAGTGTGTGCAGGGTGGGGGTCTCAGGAGCCCACTCCGCTCTCACACACACCAGAAGCTCTGGCCCCATGGACCCCAAGGCCAGAAGGGACCAGCTAGCACAGGCCAGAGACCAACCCAGCAGCAATTCCCAGAGCTGATAGTGGGGACAAACATCCAGCCTCGAGCGAGGGGAATCCAGCCCAGCCCTGGGGGTGGTCGTTCAAGGACCAGTTACTGGCACTGCTCAACACGGACGCCTGATTTCTTGTCTGAACCTGTCCTGCCCTAGGCCAGGGGAGACCCTCCTCTGCCAGGCTGCAGAGCCCCCACGGCTGGGCCGGGTCACCCGAGCCAGCTCTGTTCAGCCCCTGTAATCGCTCCCCGCAGGGCAGGTTTTCTGACCCTTGAACCATCCTCGCAGCTCCTCTTGGAGGAGACCCCCAGGTGGAGAAGTCCCGGGCCCAGGAAGGGGGATGCCCCATTGCATGGGACGCTGCAAACTCGCCTGCTCAGAGCCCACACAACTGAGCCACGAGGCAGGATCCCAGGCCAGCTGAGATGCGCTGCGCTGACCCCCAGCCTCAACTGCCTCCGGACCTGCCGCTCAGCAAAGGGACCCAAGGCCAGGACCCTGCACAATGGACTGGCAACTTCCAACGCAGCCCGGTGGGGATGGGGCAGGGCCGGGGGGCTTAGCGGGTGAAGGGCCTCTCCCTCGGGGTGTTAGTCCCCCTCATAAGGCCTGCGGGAGGCAGGAGCTGTGGGGGAGACTTCAAGGAGAGGGCTTGGCCAAGGGGCAGGCTCGGGGGACCCATCACCAGGGAGGACACCCCCAGTTGCTGTCCCAGTCTCCCGTGCCAGGCGGGCTGCAGCTGGACACGCTCCGGGAACTGGCGGGTGGCAAAGCAGCTCCTGTTAGCAGTGGACACAGCCTCTGGGCCTGGCCCCCGGCCCCGCTCAGCTCCCAGCGCGGAGGGAGAGGCCAGGACTGACACTGCAGGGCCCTGGTGCAGTCCGCGGGGGCTGGGGCAGGGACAAGGGGCAGGGGCAGGCCCCACGTGCAGAAGACAGAACTGAAGCCACGGCAATCAGGCCATGTCAAGCCCTGCCCCAGGGGCCGCGGACTCCCTCAGGAAACAAACCGAGGCGCTGCCGAGAAGCAGCTGGGCTGCCCCAAGCAGGGAAGAGCTTCTCCAATAGGGGCCGTGGCGCCCGTGATGTGTCGGGGCTGAGGGGGGCCACGGTGCCCGCAATGTGTCAGGGGTGTGGGGGCCACGACACTCTGCGATGTATCAGGGGTGGGGGGCTGTGACACCCCTCGATGTATCAGGGGTGGGGGCCGTGACACGCCCCTCGATGTCTCAGGGGTAGGGCACCATGACACCCCTCGATGTGTTGTGAGTGGGGGACCACAACGCAGCCCTCAATGTGTCCAGGGTAGGGGGCCGCGGCGCCCCTTGATGTGTTGGGGGTGGGGGGCTGCGACACGCCCCTTGATATGTCAGGGGTGGGGGGGCCACGACGCCCCGCGGTATGTTGGGGGTGGGGCCGTGATGCCCTGCGATGTGTCCAGGGTGGTGGGCCGCAACGCCCCGCAACGTGTTGGGCGTGGGGGCTGTGACGCTTTAGGGAAAACAAAGGGCACTGGGCGCATTCTACCCACAGCAACGAATAGGCAACTACTCACAGCACGGAGAAATCACAGGTTTTGCAGGTTGGTTAAAGCAGAAAGAGCAAATTTCGTGGCTGGGTTTGCACACTTGGCTGCTCCATGCCACCCTCAGTTCTGCACTGCCACTGGCGGTGGTGGTGGGGGTCATAAATTACAACGGACACAAAAAAGGGGGGCGCGATTGGAAACATTCAAGAATCACTGCTCCAGCGCTGTGGTGCTGGCACAGGTATGACAGATCGCCCAGGGAAGGCCGGGTCTGGGGCCATGGCGTGGAGCAGCCGATTCCAGGTGACTGCCCCAAAGGAATTATGCTGTAGCTCGGGAAGGGGGACAGGGAGAGCCAGACACTGTAACTTGCCCTGTCCAGACGCTCACTAAGCAAGGCTTGCCAGTCTGGACCACACACCCCACAGAGCCACTAGCTCTGCCTGGGAGCTGGGCTCCTCTGCTGTGGAGGGGGGGACATGTCTACACCTACCCTCTCCTTCACCACTGGTCAGGCAGCCTCTGCAAGTCAGTCCAAGGGGAGAGCCAGGAGGTCCCATCCCCTGTAACCTCTGTGGAGACCCCCAGGAGCAGAGGCCAGGATCGGGGATCGGGAACCTCCCCAGCAGTTCGTTGCTGTAACATTCGCTCCAGTGGCTGATACAGTCCGTGCTGCGCCGTGCGCCTGAGCTACGGCCCCTGCTGCTCTCCCCGCGGGCTGGGAATCGCCTCTGCCTGCAGGCGGGTGAAGGGCCTGCGGGGCGGGTCAGGGCTCCCCAGGGTCCCACCCAGGGGACTCGCTGCGGGGGGCTCATGGTGGAGTGGGGGGCTGAGTGCTCCGAGGCTGGATTCGGGGGGCAGCTTCACTGGTGTGAGGGGCCCTAGGGAGACCCCCCTCACTAGAGTGCTGCCTGGCTGCACCCCAAGGAGCTCGAGCCCTGGCCCCGGGGGAGTCCAGCACACCCCAGACAAAGCACAGAAGGCACCCCGGGCCCACACGGACAGAACTCAGAGCTGGGGACACGGGCTGCTCGCCGTGCCCAGCTGTGAACGGTGCCCCCAGCGCAGGCAGAACAAGGCTCCATCTCCCCGTGACAGACCCATCCCGGGGCGCAGAGCAGTGGAGCTGCCCCACACACCGGAGAGGGGCACGTCTCCAGGCGTTTGCCCAGGCAGGCAGGGCATTTCCCTACCTCGCCCCCTTGCTGTGAACCCTGCAGACTGTCTGCCAGCTGGCAGGGGGGTGGGAGCATCTCCACCTGCCAGCTGAGGGCCCGCAGAGCAAAGCGTGGGCACATGAGGAGCCCCCCAAACCAGCCCCAGCCCCTCTAACTGCACTGGCCCTGTCCTGGCTCCCAAGACCTTCCTCCCACCCCCCTCTCTCCCCAGGGGCACCATGGACTGGGCACTGCCCCATCGCCCCTATCTGCTCCCTCCTCTGCAGCCTCCCGCCCCCCGGCAAGGCCACCACTGCCCTCTCATGCCCATTGCACTAAGCAGCACCGCGTCTCACCAGCCCCAGCACGTCTCAAGGGCTCCGTGTCCCAGCTCTCCATGGCTCACACTAGGCACCGCCCTCCCCGCGGCCTCTCACTCACACTCGGCCGTCTCGGACCCACCATTGCGCCATGGCCGGTGCGAGAGTCTCCAGCTCTGCAGCCCCCCCGCAATGAAAAGAGCCTCCTGGGACCTCAGCATCACCTGTTCCCCGCCTCACGCCACCCCCTCCCGCCCCGGCGCCAGCCCTTCTCTGCCGCCACGTGCCAGGCGCTCGGGATGCGGGGCAGGGGCTGTTCTGCAAGCAACATTGCATCGCCCAGTTGGCGCCTGGACACGGCAGCCCTGTGGCTGGGCAGCATTCGAGATGAGGCTCAGTGAGCACACGGCTTTCCCCGTGGCCCTGCCCGTGGGCTGTTGACACCATGCCTCAGGTGTCCCAGGAGCACCCTGGCAGAGCAAACCGTGTTCGGGGACCTGCCGCCGGCCAGCCTCTGGGCAGCCCTGCTCGCTTCCGCAGGGCATGAAAGGGGCTGCCCTGGGCAACCCCTCCCTACCTTCTGCTGCTGTGACCTGCCAGTGCCACCCCTGCTGGCGGGACCCCTGGGGGGGAGTTTGTCCTTGGGGCTCCCTGCTGCAGCAGCCCTGGCTCTAGCAGGTTCGCCACCCCTGCAGCGTGTCTTTAATTAAAAATTATGTCATGAGAGGAAACCTGCAGGAATCTGTCCAAGCCGCACTGGCAGCCCCCAGGGTGGCCGGCGCCCAGCGGGCCCAGTTCTCAGGGAGAGCGGCTGGGCAGGGTGACTTTCAAAGCCCGTGCTGGGGAGGGCGTCCCGGCTGCTCTGCTCCAGAGATGTGGCTAGAAGAAGCCACTGGCTCGCAATCCGGAGCGAAGGGAACTGCACTAGCCCAGCGGGAACGGGTGTGCGGGGGCAGACGTGGGAGCAGCGAGGGGGGAGCTCTCACCTACGACGGCATGGGCATCTCCTGCCCACCACACACAGACAGAGCCCACAGTCACTAGCCCCCGGCTCCCCGCACAAAGCAAAGCATGGTCGCCCCACAACACAGGGTATGACCCCCCCCAGGGCAACGCACAGCCCCCCGGCATAACACTGGCCTCCCGCCAGGCTCTCCAAGGCACTGCAGTCACTCCCCACCCACGATCCAGGATAACGCGTAGTGTCCCCCATCTCCCCAGTGCCAGGCACAGTCCCCACATCCCAGCTGAGCACCGTTCACCTCTTTCCTTTGCCTGTGATGTCCCCCTGCGTGGGCGGCTGTCCCTCCCACCAGTTGACCCCCATCCGGGGGGGGTGTTCTGCATGCACAGCAGCAGAAAACCCAGCCCCCCCATTGCAGCACGGCGTGGGGCATGAGCCAAACCCCTTCCCCGCTGCATATAGCCACAACTACCTCCCCTCCAGGCCCGGAGAATGCCCCCATCCTACCCAGGGCAGCCAGGGCCCAGTGAGGGGAAGGGGCTGCCCATGGAATGCACCTGGGGGTCCTGGCCCCAGCCCCCTGCAAGGCTGCCGGCTGTGTTAGGACCCTGCCCCCACCCCATTGCCAGAGGTGGCAGCCCTGCCCGGGGCCCTGCACCCTGCTGAGCCCATGCACTGGCTGGGGGTCACCCCAGGCTGCTCCCCGTCGGGCTGGGGATGGGCTAGCGCAAGGCAGGGCCCAGCACAGCCTCACTGAGCCCACAGAGAGCCACTGGGGAGGGACAGCACTGCCAGGGTCTGGGCCACCCTGAGGGCCCTGGGCCGTGGGCACAGGGGTATTCCCCACGAACCCTACGGGGAGAGGCGGGGAGCCTGGGACCGGCACATGGGAGTGTGAGGCAGTGGGGGGGCTGGGGGCAGAAGGGAACGGGGGGCAGGCCTGGACCTTCCTCAGTCCTGCTGCCCCACTGCACATTGCCATGGCGCCAGCAGTGGGGTCAGCAAGGCAGAAGCTGCCCCCACCTGGTACCACGGACACCCCAGTAGCTGGAGGAGACCCATGGGGCAGGGGGTGCAAGAGCAAGGACCAGGGCAGCAACAGGGGCCATGCTGCATGCCAGGCACCAGGCCACCCTGGAGAGGGGGCAAGGGGTACTGCCAGCCACTCCCCTGGCCATCCCTGCCAGGCTGGGCCCCGCTTCCTCACCAGGCTCTGTGCCGCTTGGAGGGCTCCCCTTGGCTCTGGGGGGGTTAGGAACCGGGGGGTCCCTCACCAGGCTGCAAAACCTAACTGCACTGACTAAAGCGAAGGTGCTGGGCCTGGACCGAAGGTGGGGAGCTAGATCCCAGGGGGCCCAGCTGCCAGGGAATGGGTCTGTGCCAGGGCAGTGCCAGGCCTGTGTGTGCCAGCACAGGACTGCGCCTAGCTCTGGGGTAGAGCAGGCTCCTGACCTGATCCCAAGCCTGGGCAGGAGGCAGTGGGGCGGGCCCGCCACCTTGGCCTGCCTGGTCCCTTCTCAGCCAGCCTCACCTCAGGATCCCCCAGCACGTGGGACCTCAGCAGTCCCTCCTGCAGCCCGCTTCCCTGATGCCAAGGGGCAGCTGGCCCCATGGGCAGCTGCAGAGCCCTGGCAGATAGCGGGGGAGGGGTGCCGCTCTGGGGCCCGGCCCCAACCAGGCTCTCCCCAGGCGGAGCAGCTAGTGGGGCAGAGTGGGCAGGGCTGTCCCTGGGTATGGACATCCTGCAGGATCAGGGTGCTCTGGCCAGGCCCCGCCATTCAGCAAGGGGGGCCCCAGGGCCACTTGACTCCATCCCTGGAGGGCAGCTGGAGGGATCGGGCATGGGGCGGGGGAAGACTGATACTCCCAGGAGCTGGGGGCAGGGATGGGGGGCCTGGGGGCCCATGGGAGAGACCGACCCAGCCCAGAGCGGAGAATCTAGGGCACTGCAAGAAATAGGCACCGCCCACTGCCATGTCTCCGCCCACTATAAGTGACCAATTGG
>ML675620.1:73508902-73555321 GCA_007922155.1 Mesoclemmys tuberculata | reverse complement strand
ACCGCCCACTGCCATGTCTCCGCCCACTATAAGTGACCAATTGGCACTGCCCATTCCAGTGCCCCCGCCCATCCCCCCACTAGAAGTCACCAATAAGCACCGCCTACTCAGGTCTTCCCCCCCCACACACACTATTACTGACCAATGGGCACGACCTATGCCAGTGGGGGCCAAAGGGCTCCATTGTCTGGCAGCTACTCAGACCCCCGCCCCCACCCGTGCGGGTGCTAACCCCACCCCCACCCCCAGGCACCTGGCTCGGGTAACTGAGGGTCTGGGTTGGGTGGCCTGGCCCGGGTACCCAGACCAGGGCTACGTTTGGGGCACAGGCTTGGACAGCAGCTGTGGGGGGCTGATGGCTGTGCCCCACCTGCCCTCGCCATGCCAGCTGGGGGGTGCGTTGGGGTTGCAGTCTCCGGCTGGTACCTCTGTGCCACTGCCCACCCCCAACCACTGCACCGCGCTCTCTCTCTCTCTCCTGCCACCCAGCTCGGTTCTCCAGCTCCTGGGATTGGCCCCGCACCTCCGCCCCCCACCCCTCGGCTCCCCCGCATGGCTTCCCCACACCTTGGGCCCTGTAGGGCCATGTCCCCGGTATGACGGCCGTGCCCAGTCCCAGGGCCTCAGCATGGCTCCAGGGGCCCCTGCCCCATCCCACCGCCCTAGATGCTGAGAGCGCTCCTGGGAGCAGCCAGCAGCTTGTGGGCCTGTGGCCATGGTGCAAAATGCAGCTCCACTTGGATCCCTAGTGTGGCCGTCCAGCTGGTAAGCAGGTCTTGTGCCCCACCCCAGAGGCAGCTGCAGGGACCTGTGTACACACAGGCTCACCCTCTTCCCAGGGCCTTCACCTCGGCCCCTGTTCTCCACTACCCCAGAGCAAGTGCGCTGCCGGAGCCTCTGCCTTACCTTCCATATCGATGATGGCCAGCACGGCGCTGGTCATGGCCTCCCCGTGCTCGTTCTGGGCTACGCAGGTGTAGACGCCTGCATCCTCCAGTTTGCTCTCCCGGATCCACAGGGTGCCGTACTCCTCTCCCTGCAGGTGGATTTGCTCCTCATTTTGGTACCAGCGAAGGTGGGGCTGCGGGCTCCCGACCACGGCTACTCGCAGCCGAATGTCACAGCCGGTGCCAATAGCTGCGTTCTTCAGCTTCCGCACAAAGATGGGGGCGGCAGGGCGAGCCGCCCCTGCGTCAGGCACCGCCGTGACCTTGGCACGCTTTGGGGGGATGCCGGGACTTGGAGGGGCTGCTCCGGGCCTCCCCAGTGGGCGCGCCATGCCCCCAGCCTCCACCCCAGATTGGCTCAGGTTGCTCTGTGCCGGGGCTCTGTGCATGGCTCGTGGCTGCTGAATTCAACTGTCACTGGGTGTCCAGCTGCAGCCCTACACCCTGCTGGGTCTGCGCCCAGGGCCCTGGCCTCTGAGTGGCTGCAGACAGACCCACAGGGAGCCGCCCGATCTGTTTCTTGCTCTCTTGCCGTGCGGCCTGGTCTTTGGAGCTGCCCCCAGCTGCTGGGCAGGTGCCAGGGGGCAAAAGGAGGAAAGGCGCCGCCCCGGTGCAGGTGCTGTTCGGTTCAGTGCCTGCGCAGCCGGACGAAGCCCCGAAGGTCGCAGCTCTGGGGGTGAGCGCGGGGTTATTTTTAGGCCAGCTCTCGGGTTGCTGCCTGCACAGTGGAGCCAGCCACGCAGAAGGGGCCCACCCTGCACATCAAGCCGGGAGCTGCGCCACGCGTTGATCAAACCCCCACGCCGCGAGCTGGCATCTGCTCCTTTGCCTTCCTGGGGCGCGGCTCCCTGCAGCCCCTCAGCTCCTGTAGGCTCCCTCTCGCCTCAGACCTTGGCGTCCCCCCGTCCCTCTCGTGGAGCCCCTGCAGCACTGGGCTGTCTCTGCCCCCTCTCCTGAAGTAGCAGCTGCCGTCTGATGTGTCACATTCCTTGGCCAGGCTCCCCCACTCAGAGCCGAGTGCGTGGCCTGGAAAGCTCAGCTCCACTGGCAAAGATAGCAAGGGGGCCGGGGCCTTTCCATATTAGCCACAAGGCTGAGGGGAGCCGCTGTGGTCCAGCCCCCCGGCCAGCTGCAGCCCTGTCACCAGGCTGGCAGAGAGACACCGCCAGAGGCATGAGAGAGGAATGGACGCAGCAATGCAGCACGAGAGCCCGCCCGGAGCACGGCCCAGTCCCACCGTGGCTCGGGGCGGAGTCCCAGGCTGGGCTGGTACCAGGTACCACACGCCCTGCGTCAGTGCTGAGCCCCGCTGGGCAGAGCCGGCCCGTTACGCAGACTCACACACACACACAACGCCCACACACATGCATGGGCACGGCTCTGCACGCACTTGGGGAAGGGGGCCCTTGGCTGGGAAAACCCAGCGCTCGCTGCAACTTTTCACATTTCCCCTGGCCAGGGGCGTGCGGCCTCACAACCTTGCCCTCCACAAGAGCTCACAAATCCTGAGTCAGACCTTCAGAGAGTGTGAGCTTGGCTCCAAATTCCTGACTTTTAAAAAATGCCACCCAATTATCCTGTTAGTCAGGCTTGACGTTTTCCTTCCCTTCATGTCTCTGCCAGCGTGGGTGTCTGATCGCTCCATGCAAGAAAGTCAACCATTAATACACAGGAAACGTGACATACTATACAAGGGCTGGGAATTAAAGCTGAAAACTAACATCCACTAAACGCAGCCCCTCTCTAGACCTCTGTTTTTTCAATTCGTTTCTAGTATTTGTGTGAGCTGCAGAAGTCTCTACGTGTAAGAACAGCCTCAACACCTTGCTAGCTGGCGGAAAAACCCTCAACTGAGCAGGTTTTATGGAAATAATCCTTGTCAAACAAACCTGATTTCACCCTTCAATGAGCTTACAAGCCTGGCCAATGAAAGGTAACTGCACAGATGTAATAGACTTTGACTTTGGTAAGGCATTTGACATGGCACTGCATGACATTTTGATTAAAAACCTGGAAGCATATAAAATTAACATGGCACACGGTAAATGGAGTAAAAGCTGGCTAATGGATAGGTCTCAAAATGTAATTATAAACGGGAGATCGCCATTGAGCAGGGGTCCCACAGGGATCGGTTCTTAGCCCTATGCCATTTAACGCTTTTATCAGTGACCTGGAAGAAAACATAAAACCATCACTGATTAAGTCTGCAGATGACAGAAAAATTGGGGGAGTGGGAAATAATGAAAAGGACAGGTCATTGCTTCAGAGCGAGCTGCATTTCTTGGTAAGGAAGATACCAAAACCCCCATCTGTTTTAATACAGCTACATGTAAATGCATACATCTAGGCATAGGTGTGCACAGCACATGTAATTAGGGTGTGCACCCAGGGGAGTTTAAACTAAACTTTACTTAAAAAATACAAACTTAAAAAATGAGACACAAAATACCTTGTGCACTCAGTGCTGTACAGACTACTCTCCGCTGTGAAATCTCCCGGCAAAGTGGAATTCAGTGGCAGAGTAGATCTCATGGCCTTTTACTCTTTGCCATGAGATCTCGTGGTACCACGCGCTGACGCGAGATCTCTCAGACTTTTACTCTCCGCTGCGAGGGCTGCTCTCCAGCAGCAGCGCACTCAGCCACGGGCCGGACCAAAAAGGTCCGCGGGCTGGGCTGCATGTTTGACACCCATGGGCACACCCGGCACACCCCGTACACATGCCTATGCGTCTAGGAACAAAGAATGCTGGCCATAATTACTGGCTGGGGGACTCTGTCCTGGGAAGCGGGGACTCTGAAAAAGATGTTGAGGTCGTGGTGGATAATCAGCGGAACACAAGCTCCCAGTGTGATGCTGTGATTCGAAGGATCCTAGGATACATTCACAAGGGAATCTCGACTAGGAGCAGAGAGGTGATTTTACCTCTTATTTAGCACTGGTGCGACCGCTGCTGGAATAGTGCCTCCAGTTCTGGTGCCCACAGTTCAGGAAGGAGGTTGATAAACTGAAGAGGGCTCCGAGAAGATTGATTACAGGGTTAGAAAACATGCCCTATGTGACAGACACATGGACCCAGTCTGTTTAGTTTAACGAAGAGACGACGAAGGGGTGACTTGATCGGAGTCTACAGGTACCCATACGTGGGGAACAGATATTTGACAAGGGGCTCTTCAGTCTCGCAGAGAAAGGTTGAATATGATCCAATGGCTGGAAGTTGAAGCTAGACAAATTCAGCCTGGGAATGAGGTGCACATTTTGAGCAGACAGACGGACCCTCAGAGCTAGGACGCCGACACAAGGGAGGCAGACAGCATGACAAGACTGGCAGTGTATTTGCCTTCATGTACTTTGTGAAAAAAGTAATCTCAGCCAGACGGCCCGTCTCCATTTGAATGCAATCAGAGATAAGCTACGTGTTCACGTGACCAGGATAACAAAGATTCAAGAATGAAAAAATCCAAAGATTCAAAAATACAAAAGCAGAGACCTTAACACAAATGTGCTTGTGCAACACAAAAACTGTCCATTAACAAGCAGGTGAAGTCTTTTTGGATAATGGCATCTGAATTCTTCTAAAGACATCCTGGTTCAGTTCTGAGGTCAGACCACGTACATAGGACAGGAGAATTAGGTTTTTCTTTCTTTTATAGGTCATGCTCATCGTCCACAAAAAGAAAGTTATTTTCAAACAAGAAAAGGAATTCGTACAAGCTGCAGCTGATGCTCTAAACAACGAGACCACTATGAACATTTCAAAAATACAGGGGGAAGGGAAAGCCTCCTTTAATTGCTTGGCATCCCCCAGAACTACTTCAGATTCTTCACAATTTATTTCTCTGACCAGAGGTTTCAATCCAGCCATTTTCTATATCTATATCTCTATACCTAATCCAAGCAAGTCAATCAAAGCTGGCAGTGATTCCAGTTTCAAGACCTCTGGAGAGCTGGTAGAACAGGTTGCTGACAAACTTTTGTATGACTTGGAGTTCTTCTCAGAAAATCTCCTTTGCAATTCACCACAGGTTTCCTCAGCCAATTCATGGTACATTTGGGGCCACAGACACTCATTTACATTCTGGGACCCTGATATGCGCTCGGTGACAGTGGCATCTTGGAAATTTTGGGGCAATGCCTTAGTTCGTTTGGTGGCACTGGCACAGTTGGATCACGGTGCAGTCCAGACCAGACTGCCTGCCCTCACAACACTTGGCTGCTGTAGTTCCCAACACAGGCTGCTCACAACCAGCCTGCCAGCACACAGATCACACGCTGACAGCCTTGGGCCAGCAGCTCAGAGCCCAGCAGCCTGGCTACAACCCAACTCTGACTTCACCCAGCCTGAGTTACTACTTGCGGGGTGACCTCAGCGCACACCCCAGCCCCAATTGTCTCAAAACTGGGAGCACTGCAATGTCCAGCCCTCTCCTGGCCAGCTCAGAGACACAGGAGGGTTTGTTTGTTTCTTTAAAGACACAAAACCACATCAGAGCCGAGTATCTTCACTGGGGCGAACGCATCCCACCCTGCCCTTGGAACGCAGCCCAGAGTTGGCTTATAGCAAAAAGGAAATTAAGGTTTAAAGTGCACACAGGAGCAAGTGAGATCAAGTGCAGCAAACAAAGATAAAAAGAGTCACAAGGAAAACAAACAAAGCACACTTCTAAAAACCTGAAACTTAACCTAGCCAGATACAGACTCTGTTCTCCCCAAGCATTCCTCCCCAGCTGACCTGCCCTCCGTCAGGACCATCCTCAGAAGCACAAGGTGCTGGACTCCCTTGTCTTCTTAGGTGAAAGATCTTTGCCTCCGTGGTTTTCTCACCTATACTCAGTGCCAGGGACCTCCACCCCCCTTTGGTTGAAGGACCCGTCTTTCTCAGCTTGCAAGAGCTGGTCCTTTGTGTCCAGAGATGGCATCTTTCCTTGCTTGTGTCTTCCCAAGTTCAACAACCTTGTTTCCAGAGGCAGGCTAGCCTTATGCTGTTCTTCCCTGCCTGTGGGTGGCCCGTCCCACTGGGTGATTTCCCATGTCAATGGGGCACCCACTGTGTGATTCCACCTTGCAGACAGGCAGGTAGCTGTGCCATGCCCACCTGTCTAGGCAGACGGGTGGCCGAATATGAGTGCGAATACCAGGAACACTGGTGTTTACTAGCACTGGGCAACGAGCATGTGCCGTTAGCTTTCAGAGAAGACCTCACTCGACACACAGTCATGGCAGCATTGGAGACAGTGTGACAGAGCCCCCAGGAACCAGGCTCTGGGACCACTTGGGCACAGCCAGCCAGGATTCCGGTGCATCAGACTCGGCCCCCCTGGGTCCCCACACACCAGTGCAGCCGCCTTCTGACTCTAGCCTGAGAGGGTCCAGCCCCCCTCTTCTACCCAAACTCCCCTGGACGGGACCCTGGGGAGCTTTTCCACACCCCAAAGGGCCACGCACACACCTCACAGCCAGGGCGATTCCCAGCCAGCACGGGGGGCAGGAGAGTTCATTAGATCGCAGGATCACAGCGTAGAGAGACTCTGTAGGGGAAGTAGGAGTGGTGACAACCTAGGCAGCAGTGACCATGAGATGGTCGAACTCAGGATCCTGACACAAGGAAAAAAGGAGAACAGCAGGACTTCAGAAAAGCAGACTTTGACCCCCTCAGGGAGCTGATGGGCAGGATCCCCTGGGAGGCTAATATGAGGGGGAAAGGAATCCAGAAGATCTAGCTGTATTTTAAAGAAACTTTATTGAGGGCACAGGAACAAACCATCCCGATGTGCAGAAAGAATGGCAAGTGTGGTTAGCCAACCAGCTTGGCTTAACAAAGAAGTCATTGGCGAGCTTAAACAAAAAAAAGAAGCTTACAAGAAGTGGAAGCTTGGTCAGGTGACTAGGAAGGATTATAAAAATACTGCTCGAACATGCAGGAATGAAATCAGGAAGGCCAAAGCGCAATTGGAGTTGCAGCTAGCAAGGGACGTGAAGGGGAACAAGAAGGGTTTCTACAGGTATGTTAGCAACAATAGGAAGATTAAGGAAAGTGCGGGCCCCTCAAAGAATGGGGGAGGCAACCTAGTGACAGAGGATGTGGAGAAAGCTGAGGTACTCAATGCCTTTTTTGCCTCTGTCTTCACAGACAAGGTCAGCTCCCAGACTACTGCACTGGGCGGCACAGAATGGGGAGGAGATGAACATCCCACAGTGCTGAAGGAACAGGTCCAGGACTATTTAGAAAGATTGGACATACACAAGTCCATGGGGCCAGATGCAATGCACCCGAGGGTGCTGAGGGAGTTAGCTGATGTGATTTCAGAGCCATTGGCTATTATCTTTGAAAGCTCGTGGCAACAGGGGGAGGTCCCAGATGACTGGAAAAAGGCAAATCTAGTGCCCATCTTCAAGAAAGGGAAGAAAGAGGATCCAGGGAACTATAGGCCGGTCAGCCTCACCTCAGTCCCTGGAAAAATCATGGAGCAGGTCCTCAAGGAATCCATTTTAAGACACTTAAAAGAGAGGAAGGTGATTAGGAGCAGTCAACATGGATTCACCAAGGGAAAGTCGTGCCTGACCAACCTGATTGCTTTCTATGAAGAGGTGACTGGTTCGGTGGATGAGGGGAAAGAGGTGGACGTGATATACCTTGTCTTTAGCAAAACTTTTGATACGGTCTCCCACAGTATTCTTATCAGCAAGTTAATGATGTATGGGTTGGATGAATGGACTATAAAATGGATAGAGAATTGGCTACAGCAAAGGGCTCAATCAGCAGTGATCAATGGCTCCAGGTCTAGCTGGCAGCCGGTCACAAGTGGAGTGCCCCAGGGGTCGGTCCTGTGGCCGGTTTTGTTCAACATCTTCATTAATGATCTGGAAGAGGGGGTAGATTGCACCCTCAGCAAGTTTGAAGATGACACTAAATTAGGGGGAGTGGTAGATACCCTGGAAGGGAGGGATAGGATACAGAAGGAACTAAACAAATTGGAGGATTGGGCCAAAAGAAATCCGATGAGGTTCAACAAGGACAAGTGCAGAGTCCTGAACTTAGAACGGAAAAATCCCATGCACAGCTACAGACTGGGGACCGACGAGCTAGGCAGCAGTTCTGCAGAAAAGGACCTGGGGGTTACAGTGGATAAGAAGCTGGCTATGAGTCAGCAGTGTGCCCTGGTTGACAAGAAGGCTAATGGCATGTTGGGCTGCATTAGTAAGAGCATTGCCAGCAGATTGCGGGAAGTGATTATTCCCCTCTATTCGGCATTGGTGAGGCCACATTTGGAGTGTTGTGTCCAGTTTTGGGCCCTCCACTACAAAAAGGACGTGGACAAGTTGGAGAGAGTCCAGCAGAGGGCAACAAAAATGATGAGGGGGCTGGAGCACAGGACTTATGAGGAGTGGCTGAAAGAACTAGGCCTGTTTAGTCTGCAGAAGAGAAGAATGAGGGGGGATTTGATAGCAGCCTTTAACTATCTGAAAGGGGGGTTCCAGGAAGGATGGAGCTAGGCTCTTCTCAGTGGTGGCAGATGACAGAACAAGGAGCAATGGTCTCAAGTTGCAGTGGGGGAGGTCTAGGTTGGACATTAGGAAAAAGCTTTTCACTAGGAGGTTGGTGAAGCATTGGAATGGGTTACCTAGGGAGGTGGTGGCATCTCCATCTTTAGAGGTTTTTAAGCTGAGGCTTGACAAAACCCTTGCCAGGATGATTTAGCTGTGGATAGTCCTGCTTTGAGCAGGGGGTTGGACTAGATGACCTCCTGAGGTCCCTTCCAACTCTAATATTCTATGATTCTATGATTCTGTTAGCAGCTTATCTAGGAGTTACAGCAGCAACCACCCGAGAAGCCCCATTCTCGGGGCTCCCACCCTGCCGGCCCCTCACCGGGGACTGGCCTCGTTCCTCAGCCACCTCCCAAGCCGTACCTTTGTCCCTCCCAGTCCTTTGTCTCCTTCCCCAGCAAGGCAGCCACTCCTCTTGGTCTCCACCTACCATAACCTCTAAGAACTGGTGGGGCCAGGGCAGGGGGTCCTGGCCAGGTCTGTGTACATCTGGCTGAGGAAGACCCAACCACCTGCTGGTGGTCTCTGCAATGATCACACACGCGGGTCCCATCACTGAAATACAGGAGTAAAATATGGGGAAACTGAGGCACAGACACCACACTCAGAGAAAACCCCAAGAATATCTCCACATCGTCACAGATAGTCAATTGGTTCAATTGCTTATTCCTTGAGGATCAGCCCCTCCTCGGCCCTCCCCCCTCAGTCTTTCTAGCCCATTGACCCTTTGAAATGGATTGAAAAGTAAAACCTAAACCAAACCTCTCTATCCTTCTGGGTGGAGACACCATGCTGCCTTCTCCCCTCCTTGTTAGCGTGAGGTTTGCCTGGTTCCTGCGTCTATGTACATTGAGCGAAACGCACATTCCTTTGTTTGGGAGAGGTCTGTTTAACAACTCCCCAGACACATTCATTATAATTCCACCTTTAATCCCCATCGCGTGCGTACGTCACAGAAGAATATTAGTGATCAGTGAGTTGTTAGTTTCAAAATTATACCTCACAAGGCATCTTTTGTGCAAAGATTATTACACTAGTGTGTAGGCTGTGAAAACTGGGGTGCTTAGTGTCACAGCACGTCTTCTTGTTGACGCTTCATCACATGCATCTTTCAAAACCGGGGGCTTGGATGAAATCTCAGAAAGAAAAATCTTCCAACATCTCCCTCTGTTATGGAAGTTCTGCACGGGCAACAGTGGTCATCAATTCGGCTACCTTCGGAAGGTAATTGTTCGCAGGAGCAAAAGCTTCAAAATCATTGTCATAACGTTAGTACAGCACAGTCGCTTCATGTCTGCCCAAAAAGTGGTGTAGAGACCACAACTTGGGACGTACAGATCTGGCACTGCACAGTTCTTCTCACACGAGTGACCACCTGACACACCTGGTGATTCCAGCAGGGCATATCAGCTATTGGCTCCTTTCATTTCTTTCCGAGAAGGGTCTGTACGCTGTTAGCACCTTGACAAACTTCGGCACCATCAAAGCAGGAACACAAAGTATTCTGAGGGTCAAGACCCACTTTGTGGAGGTCTTTCAAAATGTGTTAATACCTTCAGCAGTGAGGCCATGCAACTGGGCTACCCCATAAGTCTCTCCATGGCTTTGCCATCAACAGAGTCGCGTCGAACGTTGGACAAATTTAGTACAGTCAGAACATCCCTTGTAGTGTCACGTGTCAGGCAGAAGAACTCAGGTGTCTTGGACGGTATCTTTCAGAACCACCTTCATCCTATCGATGATATCAATCTGAACTTCAGCAGAAGCGCACTTTGCAATTTTTGGACTGGTTTGCAGAGTCTCCTAGAATTTTGGACCTTTGCCCGCAATAAACATAAGTAGATGGATGAAGACTCCTGATAAATTGCTCGGGGTGAGATCTGCATCCTTGAAGTTTATGATATCTCGATCTTCTTTGATAGACAACTCATATATCACAACAAACGGGTTCGTTTTTGTCAGGGTTTTAAATAGTACCTGTTTCTTTCAGTTTGTGAGCATGACACCAGATCAGGGATTTTGGCACATGAAACAAGGAAGTTATGATAACATAAATATCATCAGCTTCATAATTCAATCATGCTATCTGCAAATGCACACATTGAAATCATAAAATTAGCAAATCCACCTCAAGTTTTGGAGCTTTCCTCAAGATAAAGGATTTAGGTGGAGCGGTGCTGAAGAACAGGGTTTAGGATAGGTCAAGGATGTGGTATTACATGTCAGGTTTTGTGGAAGACTAGGGGCTAGACCCCCGATTTGACATTACATGGTGAATCTCAACAGAATTACATGAAAATATAAATGTAGAATTAACAAAAAATTGTTTACAGCGTCTCTTCCTTGCTGCAGTTCTGTTAGTCATTGCATTCAAGTGGACTAAGCGGTTTTCATGTTTGATTAAACCTTTGCCTTGAGACAGTACATTTTTTCATCTGCAAAATCCAGATACCACACACTGCCAGGTGTGTTTGCATCCAACAAGGAAAAGAGACATAGCAGATATGCCAACTAGAGCTGGTTCGCACATCATTTTTCACTAAATAAAGGGGTAGACAGTGAGGTGGCAAAATTTGCAGATGATACAAAACTACTCAAGACACAGAAGTCCAAAGCAGAGTGCGAAGAGTACAAAGGGATCTCACACAACTGGGTGACTGGCAATAAAATGGCAGATGAAATTCAGTGGTGATAAATGCAGAGTAATGCACACTGGAAAACATAATCCCATCTATACATATAAAATGATGGGGTCTAAATTAGCTGTTACCACTCAAGAAAGAGATCTTGGAGTTGTTGTGGATAGTTTCTCTGAAAACATATGCTCTGTGTGCAGTGGCAGTCAAAAAAGCTAACCAAATGTTGGGAATCATTAGGAAAGAGATAGAGAATAAGACAGAAAAAATCGTATTGCCGCTTTATAAATCCATGGTACGCCCATATCTTGAATTCTGTGTGCAGATCTAGTCGCCCCATCTCAAAAAAAGATATATTGGAATTGGAAAAGGTACAAAAAAGGGCAACTAAAATGATTAGCATTATGGAACAGCTTCCATCTGAGAGATTAAAAAACTGGGACTTTTCAGCTTGGAAAAGAGACGAACATGAGGTCTTTTATATCAATACTGGTGTGGAGAAAGGAAATAAGGAAGCGTTATTTACTCCTCCTCCTAACACAAGAACTAGGGGTCACCAAATGAAATTAATAGGCAGCAGGTTTAAAACAAACAAAAGGAAGCATTTCTTCACACAATTCACAGTCAACCTGTGGAACTCCTTGCCAGAGGATGATGTGATGGCCAAGACCATAACAGGGTTCAAAAATAACTAGATAAGTTCATGCAGGACAGGTCCATCAATAGCTATTAGCCAGGGTGGGCAGGGATTGCTCTTTGCCAGAGGCTGGGAATGGGTGATGAGATGGATCATTTAATGTTACCTGATCTGTTCTTTCCCTCTGAAGCACCTGGCATTGGCCACTCTTGGCAGACAGGATACTGGTCTAGATGGACCATTGGTTTGACCCGGTGTGTAATGCAACACAGCGCACCTCCCAGATTTGTTACAGGAAAAGTAATTTTTGGTCAAGCTGGTTTGTGACATCCAAGATCTGATGCTATTGATTAATCCTTGTATAGAAATAACCTTGCAACCATACAGGTGGTAGAACGGGAGAGGGGCCAGAACCTTCTACCCCTCGAAGTTTTGCTGGCCATTTCCCTTTACAGTGACAGCAGCAGGCATTAAGCCATCAATCAAAGACACAGTGGCACCTAGGGGCAGTTGGGCATTGTCAGCATATCTCCCTGGAGTGCGAGACTCCTGCTTCTGGCAAATCAGCTCAGCCAGTTGTTCAGGGCTTTAGGGGCACATTGGAGAGCTCGATTCCACATCCCCAAGACAGCGGATCAGTGCCTCCACAGCCACTCCCTTGACAGCGCCCTCGACCTCTGTGAACCGCCTCGGGGACTAACTCCATCACCCTCCTTTTTCCCTTGATTCTGGAAGGTGATTTGGGCAGCCACTTTTTCTCCCTTCTGTATGACTGTTTCCCCTTTTTGACACTGGGACAACTTTTGGCGACAGAGTACATGGCCCCCACTCTCACGTGAGTTCCCTTTCCTACCCTCCTCCCCCAGGACTACCCAAGCGGCAGCCTGTGCATCTTTCCATATTATCTTCTGAAGTCAAGTTTCTTCAGGAGATGGACGAGTCACAACTGTGTCCCTTTTGAAACCTGTTTGTAGCTCCTTTTCCACCACGCACAAGAGAGGCCGGGCTGTGGGGTACATGGTGTTCTCCTGCTGCAGGGCAGATAAGCTGCTGGTTCTCTGCAGTGATCCCTGGCCAGGCAACGGGCAGCGGGCCGGAGATTTTAATTTCCCCTCCAGAGCCCTCTACTGAGTGGCAATGCTGCAGCTTGCCGCTGCCTAACTCCACTGCCCCCCTGGGGTCTCTTCCTCCTCCTCCGGGGGGATTCTCCAGCACCTCTGACCATAGCAGGGTCTCCAGCCCTCCTGGGGGCTCCCGATACTTTTGCACCGTGCTGAGGCCACTTCCCCGACCCCAGAGCACAAGAGATTTCGTCTCCACTCTAAAGGGTTTACCAGGGCGACAGGAAAGCAAAGCCAAAGGGACACATGGCTCCACAACCCCAGCCTGTGAGCGAGGTGGTTCTCTCTGTATAAATGGGGAAACGGTCCTGCTATTGTGGTGAGCTTTCCTGGCTCACACACGGCCCCTTGGAGTCAGCTAGCAACAGGATCTGAGTCCTCCCCGCAACTCCCTTTCCCAGATTGTAGGCCCCAGCACTGTGGTCTAGGCCTGAACCAGAGCAGGCCCGGACCATGGAGAAGCTTAAGGGTTTACCTTCACACTGAAACATATGAAATTAGGCGTCATAGATAAGGCTGTTCCAGACACATTGATTGTTTATGCCACCCCAGGCTCCACTGTGACAATTGATTGCTCAGAACACGTGCCTGGGGACATCCTGCCCAAACACTCTGGGATCTTACTGTGATCATTCACAAGTGAAGGAGAATGCCCAGTGCATATCAGGAATGGGGTTGATGTGTAAATCATGGGGCAACGAGAGGGCAAATGAGATCCCTTTTATATTCTTTTTGTAAAACTGATATTGATAGAGTTGGTCTAGGTAGAAGGATTGTATTAGGTTAGTAAGTAAGTATAAAATAGTATACCAGTGTAATGTGATAAGAATGGAATGATTTGTAGTAGGTATGAATGAGGAGTGAAAGCAGTTTGAGTGTGTGAAAGATAAGACAGCCTCCAAGGACCGAGATGATGCTTTTGTTTAAAGAACTTTTATAACCCAGACGGCCGAAGATCAAGATAACCCTGGAAAACAGGGGAGTTACAGGAAGAAGAATGAAAGACTGCTGGGAAAGCTGCCACACGTACATCAAAGGTAATCAACAGTTACATCAAACAAGAAGACTCTGACATGAAAGAATCCAGAGACCCGAATGGGGATGGATGAGTATAAAAATAAGGAGATGAAACCCGGACTTTGGGCTCATTCTGCAATCTCCAAAGACATCGTGTCACGACCGACAGCCCTGCTCCACCCCTGTGCGTGACTCACTTGGCCAGTGATTCAGCTCGGGCAACACCGACTGGTAATTATATCCCTCCTACAGAACTGTGTGTGTTGTAGGCAATTGTTTGGGGGGTAATATCTTTTTTGTATTCATAATAAACGTGGCACACTGCCTATCCCCTGAATAAGATCCTGCTGTTTATTTCATACGTGTAACGAGATGCCAGCCTGACCTCGAGGGCTCCCCTCTCACTCTCTTGTGTGGTGGGGTCCCTGCAACCCCGACAAGGCTGGGCCCAGGATCCCTGGGGGGCTCGACCCCCAATCTTGTCATGGTCACTTAGGGCAGGGTCTAGGGTGTCCCCACCCTGGGGGGCTCTCTCCGCACTGGGTGTGTCCCTGACCCACTGACCATTGCATACAGTGCAAAGCAAACACCATTTATTAAACAGTGATCAATTTAAAAAATAAAAGAGGAGAAAGGTTACAGGAAAACACCCCATGCCGCCCCTGGCCCAGGGCCCCCCCCCACAGCGTCTCTGGGGTGTGTGGGATGCTCACAGCCTGCGTCTCATATGTCCCAGGCCCCTGTCCAAGCCTGGCTGAGCAGAGGGAGGCCATGGGTCAGACATGGGCTCAGGGATGGCCACACACTCCTCAGTGCTAGGGGGCCAGGCCCTTCTCCCATCATTGCCCCGTCGGGTCACAGCCCCCCAGTCGGGGCTGAGCAGCCACTGGGCTGGGGTGTCTCCCTACACCAGGCCCTGCCCCGGGCCCCCCTCGCTCTGCCCAGCTGCTCACTCTCCCACCCGGCCCCACCCCAGCCTGGCTCCCTGGCCTGGGCCTCCCGTCTCACCCCCAGCCTGCCTCGCTCAGCACCCCAGCCCCAGCTCACACCCAGGACGGGACCCCCCCAGCCTCCTGGCTCCCTGACCTGTGGCCCCCTGTCCTGTGGTGCTGGGCGATGCCGGCCAACCCCCCGCCCGCGTGTCGGCACTGGGCTGACAGTCCCCCTGCACCTGCCCTATGGCCAGTAAGCCTGGGATCCCCCGACCCACATGCTCCAGGGCACCCCACCCGTACCCCACTCTGCAGGGCTCAAGGCAGAACCTGGTTACGGCTCCCCACCCTTCCCCGGCCCATGGGACTCCAGGGAAAGGCACCGACCCGACCCAACTCACACGCCAGGGCTCAGGGTCACCCGCACCCAGGCTGTAGGGCTCAGGGTGTAACCTGTTCATTGAAGCACCCGCCTTCCTCAGCCGCAGGCTCCGGCTGTAATTCTCTGCGGGCTTGCGGGGCTTTTACCCGTGCAGGAGCCGCACACAGGACTAGCCTTGTTCTCTGCTCATTGGCACTTCCCAAACCAGGACACGCTGAGCATCCAGAGCTCCCCGCTCCCCGGGAGACAGACACACGTCTCCTGGTGGCCAGTCGGGGTAGATCAGCGGGACTCCAGGTGCACGGGGTGGGTGGCCGGGTGTTGAGATCCGGCCGCTCTGATCTTGGGCCGGGTCCTGGCGTTAGGATCCAAAGCACGTCCCTTTGGACCCCAGTTTACACAGTTAAAGGTGGGTCCTGCTTGGCTGTGTCGTAACCAATCGTTGTACACGGACGTGCTACAAACACCAGCTCTGTCCCCAGCCAGACCCCGGCGTGGCCCCGGGTTTAAATCGTGCCCGCTCAGTTATGCCCTGACGGAACCAATCAGAGACGCAGCCAGAATCGTTCAGGCCTACAGCGGAGAAGCGGGGCCCGTAAAGGCAAGTGCAGATTGGCCAGGCCCGCGTGGGGCCGGGATTCCTGGCCAGACGGATGCTGTGCCCCGGCGTTGCCTTTCCCCGCCGTGTGGTGGGTCCTTTGGCAGATGGCGGCAGGCGCTGCTAGGCCAGGCCGCCCCTCGCCAGCCGCCGCTAGCTGTGCAATGCCATTCCCTGGGTGAGGATGTGGCCACCTGCGTCTGAGCTCCTGGCTGCCGCTGCTTACCCAGGAACAAGGCCTGGAGCTGAGCCCAGAGGTCCCCAAACCGTGGGGTGCACCCCCCTAGTGGGTGTGGCGGGACTGTTTGGGGGGGTGCCTCCGGGCGGGGAGCAGGGACGGAGCACCACGCAGACACACTCTGCGTGGCTCCTGGCTCGGCCGTGGCCTCAGCACTTGGCTTTAGTTCGGCCTCGGCCCCCCAGTCGTGGCGCCTGGCCCCCTGCCTCAGCCTTCACCCTGACTGTATCCCCCTCCCAGCCCCAGCTGGGGGGCTGGGGGCTGTGGAGAGAGCTAAAGGGTGCACAGGGTAAAACGTTTGGGGACCACGGGCTTCGGCAAAAAACAAGGCCTCAGACCTTATAGGGTCCCAGTCCCTGGGCCGTCCCTCAAAGGTTTGTTCGGGCTCTGGATGACTGTTCCCGTGTGGCCAGCCCAGCCACGCTCTCCTCTCCCAGGAGTCAGGTTGGACGATCACAAGGGGCCCTTCTGGCCTTGAAGTCTCTGAGCAGCATGTGAGGGCCATCACAGAAAGAAAATTCAGGGTCCTGACAGGCTCTTTAATCTAGCAGAGCAGGGCAGACCAAGAACCACCAGCTGGAAGCTGCAGCCAGACAGATGCCAGTGAGAAATGAAACGCACCTCTCTCACAGGGAGGGCGATGGAACAAACTCCCAAGGGCAGAGGTAGATTCTGCACCTCAGAGCCCTGGTGCCTCTCTGGACTATGTTTTAGTCAAAGCCAGCTTCTAGGGCTCTGGGTGGAGGTGGCTGGGTGCGACCTCTGGCCCAGGACACACAGGGGCTAAGCCTGGATGATCCAAGGGTCCTGTCTGGCAGAGTCCTAGAGCCCGACCCAGCCCAAGCCCGGCAGTCTACATGGGCCAGCCGTGGGCCCATTGACCAGAGCAGAGAACGAACATTCTCATAACAGCAGACAGACCCAGTGAGGGCTCTGCGCTCTGCCCCAGGCTCTCGCTGCCAGCGTGTCTGTGACGAAGTGGAGATATTCTTGGGGTTTCTCTGGGTGCTGCGTGTGTGCCTCAGTTTCCTCTATATGTTACTCCTGTACATCGGTGATGGGACCCGTGTGTGTGATCATTGCAGAGGCCATGGGAGGGCAGCTGGGCCTGTCCCCAGCCACACGTGCGCAGACCTAGCCAGGACGCCTCTTGCTTGGGTCGACCCGCTGAAGGGTTGTAACCACCTTGCCCGGGGAAGAGACAAAGAACTAAGGAGGGGTGAGGGGATGGGTGGGGGAGGGCTGGCTGGAAGGGTCAGTCCCTTGTGAGGGAGTGGATGGGACAGAGCCCAAGACTGGGGGCTCCCCAGTTGGTCACTGCTGTAACTTCTGATTTTCTGCTATAAGCCTTTCGATGCCATGCTCCCGAGAGCGAATAAACCCTGCTGCTCTCCCCGCGGGCTGGGAACCGCCTCTGCCCGCAGGCAGGTGCAGGGCCCATGGGGCGGGTCAGGGCTCCCCAGGGTCCCACCCAGGGGACTCACTGCAGGGGGCTCCCGGTTGAGCAGGGGGTCTGAGTGCTCCAAGGCCGGATTCAGGGGGCGGCTGCACTGGTGCGAAGGGCCCTGGGGAACCCCCCGCACACGCTAGAGTCCTGCCTGGCTGTGCCCTGAGGGGTTTGAGCCCTGTCCCTGGGGGACTCTGGCCCACGGTCTCAGACCCAGCCCTGAAAACCAAGGCACCGTGCGGCTTGTGTCGCATTCACAGCACTGGAGCAGCCCTTCTGCCCGGTAGGGTCAGCAACCAGGGCCCGTTGCACTAGCCAGGGGGTCCTCTTCACAACACAGGCCAGCAGCGGCTCGAGCCCCCCCAGTGAGCTAGGAATGACCAAAGCCCACCCCCAGGCACCCCAAAGAGCCAACACCACCCCTCTCGCCGCACGGAGTCTGCGTGTAATGAATGGGAGCTTTCATCACAAGGGAAATGGGAACCCAGCATTAATCTGAGAAAACCCACAGCCCCATTCACCAGCCTGCAGGCATGAGCGCACCTGAGCCCACCCTGTGCATGGGCATGCGCCTTGGGGTGGGAATGTCCAACAAACAAATGTCCCTTTAAGGTGCCCCCCCGCCACACTCACAGCTGCTGACCTTGCTCAGTGAAGGCCCAGAGGTGCGTCCCCAAGGGTTCAACCCCCAGCCTGGTGGGTGGGAAGCCTCTGCCACTGGCTCACAGCTGCCAGCGTCTCTGTGCCACTCCCCCAGCGCTGTCTATACCTCCCCCAGCTCTGGGTGAGTTCGGCAGGGGACGGAGAGCCTAAGGCTGAACCATTTGCCCGGCTGGACTGAGCTGTCAGCTCTGGAAATCACCCACCCCTAACGAGGACCCACAGCTGAGTCCAATCAGCCGGAGAGGAGCCAATCAAACAGCAGCTAGCGCCCACCTGTCCCCAGCCACTCGCACCCCTGACCCTGCCTAGCAAGTGGGGTTCATGGGAGGGCAGCCCCCTCAGTCAGGGCAGGCCAAGAACAGTCCCACTGCCCTTTCCCTGTGCCACCCCACCCTGCACTCTCACCCCACTGTGCCCATGGCCCCCAGGCAGCCAGTGCACATGGGCTCTGCCCCCCTTGGCCCAGCAGTAATGTCTCCTGGGGCTCCCAGACCTGTGCCGGGCGCCCGGAGACACGAGCTAACATGCAGCGGCTGCTTGGCGGGCAGCAGGCAGAGCAGAGCCCGCGGACCAGCAGCTGTCAGATCGCCCACTTGGAAAATCAAATCCATCTGCTTCCGGAGCCTGGAGGGGAGCCAGTGTCCTGGAGCCCCAGCTCTGTGCTCTGGCCCTGCGCTTTCACAGGCGCGTCCCCCCTCTGCAGCTGGGCTGGGAGCCGCGCTGGGCTATCTTTGAGCCTGGGCACCTTGGCTCCTGGTCACTGGGCTGGCAGACCAAGCTCCCTCGCGCCTCTCATTTGGGGGCCTGGTCTGGCCCCACAGCCAGCTCCTGGAGGGGCCCTTTCTCCATCTGTAGGCCAAGAGCCTTGGCACCTGCTGGAGGGTGGGCAGGAGGCGTGAGGCCCTGGGCTGTGGTTACCAGCACCAGTTACCTGCCGGTGGGTGGGGGAGCACCTCTGCTCGCTCCCCACCAGCTGTGTTTCCATGCCTGCCCTGCGGGGACCCCAGCACTGGTGGCTGTGCGCAGCACAGCACCCTCTGCACTGCCAGTGCCAGCATGCGCCAGCTGGGCGTCTGCCCCCTTGTGACTCCGTGCTCCAGCCCCTCACTCAGAGCCCCCCTGCCTGGGAACAAGGAATCCAAACAAAACCCAACTCCTGGCCACCAGCCCGGACCGTGCCTTGCATGCCCACAGCTCACACTGCCGTCCTGCACGTCCGGCCTGCACCCCATGGCCCCTCGCGGCACTCTGGGTGTCTCCCACATTGGCCTGTCTGACGGCCTCTGCCTCAGCCACGCACCGCCCCTTTTGCCCTGGGCAGCATCCTCCCAGTCTGCTCCCGTAGTTGCCGTGTGCCAGCTCCCCTGCCGGCCTGCAGCCTCTGACAGCCCTCTCACTAACTGGCCACCGAGGCCAGGACCTGAGCCCTCCGTTAGCCTGGGGGGAAGTGGGAATATTTTGTAATATTTTTGAGTCCTGTTTGTGCCTCAGTTTCCCCCATATGCTGCGTTGTTACCCAGTGGGGTGGAACCGGACTGTTTGCTCTCAGGGCAGGCTCAGAGACGTGGAGAGTGTCACCAAGCTGTCTGGGGCTAGGTCCCCTCCCCCAGCAGTGGAGCATTTGTGGCGACAGCGGCAAAGCCAATCAGCCAGAGACACCTGGCAGCCAATGCCCCAGGTGGGGCAGGATCTCCACACCTCGCCCCGAAGAGAGCAAAGGAAAAGGACGGGCAGATGCGGGCGCTCAGCTGGGGGATAAGAGCTGGCTGCTGCAGAAGTCGATGCCCCCAGCTGGAGTCTGACAAAGGTGGTCAGACAGACGGACAGACAGAGCTTAAACCAAGGAGTTTGCTACAGCTTGGCTGGGCTCTGGGCTGACCAGAGTGGACGATGCTATAACTGGCAGGTCTCTGGGCTCCCCTAAGGCCTGTCTCTGCTGTGCCCAGTGAAAGAATAAACCTGCCTGGCTGCGCGTCCCTGCAGACGCTGGCACAGGCTGCGCTGCTCCCTAGAACAGGACACGTCTCCCTCAGGGTCTGTGTCCGTGGGATGCGCTGACTGGAGCTCATGGGGCGGGGGGCAGGCCCAAGGTCCAGTCTAGGAGGTGGTGAAGCTGCGTGGCTTCCCCTGGAGGGAGAACGAGACCCCTCGAGGCCTGGCCCATAGATGGGGCCTCCTGGAGACTGTCCCTGAGCTGGGCCTGATCCTGTGTGTCTGTGACACTCCCCTTTCTTGGCTTCTATAGTGTAAGATCTCTAAAAATCCCCCCAGAGAGTCTGTTGCCAGGGACCCAGCCTGGGGCCACCCCATGCTCCAGGGACCAGAGCAGGAGCCGGGGCCCGGCCACATTATCTGTAGGCTTGGAAGGATTCAGTTTTTCTTGGTGAATGTCGGTAACTGTCAATTTCACTGCGTTTCCATTGCTGCCACCCGCCAGCACCGCTTGGCTGCCTTGGAAAGACCCGGCCCAGAAAGGTCGCACTGTGTTTAAGGCCAGTTTCCTGGGGTATTTTGACATGCGATGCTGACAGTTTGTGTTTTGAAGCTTTATCAACGATGACCATCATTCAATGTTTGTTATCTCCCCTCTGTTCGCCCCCCGTAGTCCGACTCCCTCTGATTTCCCACAGCTGTGAACATTGAAATTGAAAGCTAAAAAATTGCTTAAAAATAAACATCGCCGTTATCCATCGAACAATCAGCTTCTGCCCAGCCTCACGATCCGCTGGGAATAGTGCGTGTGACTCAGTTTCCCTGGTCAGGTTGGTTGTTTCCTGCCTGGACAAGCGTGCTATGGTGAGGAGGGGGTTGTAAATGAACCAGGAGATGGAACAATTACCCGGATAGGCCAGCCTGGGTACCCAGCTTCCACAAAGGGAAGAAAACAAGTGCCCCCCCAGGGGCGTGCCCCACAGCCATGTCTGGGAGCAAAGGAGGCAAAAAGCCCCTAGGAAAGGGCTGGGGGCGGGGGGCGAGGCTGGCAGGCCATGCTCACTGGGCCTCTGAGTCCAAGACAGTGAATCCGGCTGAGCTGAAGCCGCGTGGGCTGCTCTCCCAACTAGAAATGGGGCCAGGCCAGGCCAGGCTGTGGAGGGAAATGGTCCCCTCGGACACGGGGAGCCACACGCAGGTTGCCCTGGCACTGCCGATCCAGCTCCAGGAGCACCGGGCCCGTCAGGGCAGCCTGTCGGGAAGAGTCTGTGTCGTCTGCCCAGGTGCCAGCCAGCTGGATCCGCTGCCCTTCTCGCTGGGGGCCGGGGCAGAGCCCCAGGGCCTGGCTGGAGATGGGCGAATGGTGCGGGCTGGACCCAGGGCACCCAGAGACAGCCGGGCAGGCTGGCAGTGGGCGCACTGGGCCTGGCTCAGAATCCAGCACGCTGAGGCAGGGTTCATGCTCCGTTGTTTATTTCAGCAGCCTGGGGGGGTCACGTACATGCTGCGGGGTGGGGGCAAGGTGGGGGCGCGCGGCATCTTGGCCTCTGTCCCTCTCTCTCTCTCCCTCGCTCTCCCTCCTGCTTCCTTCACCTGCACGATTCCTCTCTAGTCCCCCATGGGTCCCACCGCGCCCTGCCCCCGGGCTGGCCTCCAGGGGTCCCCGCAGCACCCCTGGCAGGCAGGGGGATGCAGCGGGGCTGACATCGGGGCAGTCCTACCCCGGGGGGAGCCTCCCGCAGACTCACCTGGCCTCGTCCCTAGTGCTAGCTTCTGCGGGGTCTGCTGTGCCCCATCCCCGCCATCCCATGGAGCCGCGCCTCGGGCAGGGCACACCAGGCTCCAGCTCCCCAGCTGGGCAGCCCTGCTGGCACCTCCATGGCTTTGGTCCAGGCTGGGGGGTGAGGATGGCTGGCCAGTCCCCGTCTCCCCTCCTCCAAGCTGCTTCCCCCTGCCCTGGCTGGGCACGGCTCAGCACCGCTGCCATCTGCCCAGGAGAAATGCCAGCTCCGGGGAGGCTGGAGGCCCTGGCCTGGGCGGAAACAGACCCCTGCCAGGCCCAACAGCCGTGCCCTGGGTGGGGGCTGGGGAGGCGTGTGTGAGTGCAGGGGGGGGGGCATTGGGGAGGTATGCTCTTAGGGGAGCAGGCAATAGCCACCACCACGCCCCACCCCCATCCGGGGCCGTGCGTCCCCCTGCTGCCCACACCCAGTCCTGCTCCTGGCACCGGGGTCCCCCGGGGCAGCTCCCAACACAGCACCTCAGAAGCAGAAGGAGAGAGCAGGGGTGTGGGGGGCAGGAGGCACGCGGGGCCCCCTGCCACATGGGAAGTGATGCCTGGGGGCCCGTGGGCAGTGCCGGTGGAGGGATGACGGAGGAGGGGCTGGGGCAGGAGGGTGGCGGGGCAGGGGCATCTCTCCGCAGCCACTTGGCCCTCTCCATCTACAGCATCTCATGCTTCTGCTCCGTGGCCTCGCTCACCACCTGCGGGAGAGGCAGAGAGCCCCGGTAAGACAGGCGCCCCCGTGCCCTGGCAGGGAGCCCCAGGGACTGGGAAGGGATCCAGGCCATCCAGGCAGCTGGCGAAAGGGGCAAACTCCACCCTCCCCGCAGGCCAGCTAGCCCCGGAGCCCCTCCATCCACAGAGCCCAGGAGCCCAGGGATCACGCCCGTAGCTTGGTGAGCTGGGATAGATGCTGAGCCAGCCGGCGTTGCCCCGGGATCCTTCTTCCCTATTCTGCACCAGCCTGCAGAGCTGCCCGCCCACACCATGGCCGGGCAGAGGGGTGGCAGGGAGCCTGCTGCTGCAGGAAGCCTGGGTCCCAGCTGGGGAGTCGAGGCAGCACAGAAAACCCCCGGTGGACGCAGGAGCGCCCTGGCTTGGGCCAGCGCAGATCCAAATGCCCCACATAGAGCCGAGAGCCTCTGGGGAGTGGGGCCTTCTCGCCCATCCCACAGCCATGTCTAGAGGCCAAGTCACCCCGGCCCATGTGCACCACACAGCGCAGGCCCCTTTCCAGCCAGGCCCCGCTCACCTCCCCGTCACGGGTCTCAATGGTCTTGATCATCACGGTCTTCTTGGTGTGAACCTCTGAGCCACGCTGCTCCGGGCTGGTCTCTGTAGGCAGGAGGAGAATCAGCCAGGAAAGGGGGCTGGGGCTGGGCCATGGGGGACAGGCACCCCCACCCCACTCACCCCATGGCTCATGCCAGGCATTCCCCACCGCAGGGGGCTCAGGGCAGCCCACGGACCCTGCCTCGTGACATCCCCACCCAACCCAGGTGCTCCCACACTTCCTGCTGGGCCTGGGGCATGTGTCAGGCAGCACATGGCAGGGGCGCAGTGCCAGCCTCGCCCCCACCTTCCAGCCGTGGTGCCTGCCAAGGGGGCGCTTCACCCCTGCTATGGGGCTTGGAAGGTTTGTCCCACGACATTCTGTGTCCGCTCTGTGCATGGCCACCCGTTGCTCTCCCACGCCCCCCACGCCTGCCCCCGGGGCTGGGAGGGGAGCACTCACCCCGGAAGTTGAGCGCAGAGAAGGTCTGGATGGGGAGGCTGATCCTGCAGCACACAGAGAAGGAAGAGGGGTTAGTCCCACGCACGGGCCCTGGCGCAGACAGGACGCTGCTTACCCTGGGGTGGGCTGGCCGGGGGCACCCTGCCTTGAGGGGGCAGGCTGGGAGCTCCCCACCCTGGGCCCATGGGAGCAGTAGTTGACTCAGAGCTGCAGAGACCCCCGGGCCAGAGCAGGGTGGGCCCCCCCCCATGTCTCCCCTGGGCCCAGGGCGGACGCCACTCACCGGCTCTCCTCCCCCTCCAGCAGCTTGCGGTAGGTGGCAATCTCCACGTCCAGTGCCATCTTGACGTTGAGCAGGTCCTGGTACTCGCGCAGGTGTCTCGCCATCTCGTCCTTCAGGTGCCGGATCTCCTCCTCCAGCCGCGCGATGGAGTCCTGATAGCCGCCGGCCTCCCCAGCAAAGCGCTCCTCCAGCTCCCGCATCTGCCGCATCAGGGAGTCGTTCTGCGGGGAGAGCCTGTGTCAGAGCCGGCACTGACGGGGGGCCACAGCGGGAGTTTTCCCTCAGATTTGTAGTAAGCCTGTGCATGCCTCAGTTTCCTGTGTGCTGCACTCTTATCAGCGGGGGAAGGGCCCATTTGCTCTCGGGGCAGGTAAGCCAGAGGTGCACACGGCGCGCAGCAGTCGGGGGCTCAGCATTCCCTGGAAAGGGACAGGGTGAGGCCGAGCCCCTATCAGGGGAGAGCCCACAGGGACAAGGGCAAGGCTAATGGGGTGCTCACGGGGTGCAGCCGGGGGATGGGGTGATGGGGGGCGGCAGGCCCAGGGGTCCAGTCTAGAAGCCGTGAAGCTGCGTGGCTTCCCCAGCGGGCGAGTGAGACTCCTGGAGGGCCTGGCCCACGGATGGGGCCTCAAGCTGGGCTGGGGCCCCAATCCTCCAGGTCCATGACGGATCAGAGCAAGGAGACAGCCTACGGGGGGGTACCCATAGGGATGGGGCTGTATGTGGGGGTCACTGCACAGGGAGAGGGCTGGGGGGGTCATCACTCCATAGGGTGGGGCTGGAGGGTTGTTATCTGTTGGAGTTTTCAATCCTGCGGGAGCTGGTGGGACCCAGTGCAGCTAAGTGGGTTGGTGGGAAAGGCTGGGGGACTGGCACAGTGCTAGTCTGGGGGGGTCTGAGCCAGGCCGAGAGGGGCAGGGTCATTGGCTCTCTCCCAGTGGGGGCTGGGTGCCAGGCGTCCCTGGCTGCTCCCAAGAGCAGCAGCCCCGTTACCACCCTTAGAGCCAGGGTTCCCGCGCACTCAGGAACGCAACCACCCCCGCCCCCCGTGCGCACGGCACTAGCTGTGCCCGCTGCTCACCGTGCCCTTGAGGGCGTCGATCTCGCAGGTGTAGGACTGGATCTGGTGCCGGTACTCCATCATCTCCTGCTTGGCCTGGCGCAGGGCATCGTTGTTCTTGCTGGCCGCCTGGGTCAGGTCGGAGACCTGCGGGGAGGGGCCCGGAGAGGGCAGCTGGGCTGTGAGGGCTGGTGCTGGGCGCTGGGCGCTGGACAGCGACTCAGCCCAGGGTCCTCTGCCATGACCCTAAGTGCCACCACCCTGCCCCACACGGGGCCCTGCACAAACTGGCAGCGGCTGGGAGCCAGGAGCCAGCTCTGGGGGCGCAGGCAAGTGGTGTGAACGGAGGCCCCTGGCCCGGCCCAGCCCCCTGTCACCCCCATGGCCAGCCCTTCCCCCCCGCACAGCACAGACACCTCTGCCCCTGGGCCAGCCCTGCCCTGTAGAGCCCCACAGACCCCCCACCTCCGGCCAGCCAGCGCTGCCCAGCCGCACCTTGGACTTGTACCACTCCTCGGCCTCGGAGATGTTCTTTGCGGCGATGCTCTCGTACTGGGCGCGGATGTCACGCAGGGCGGCCGTCAGGTCTGGCTTGGACACATCCATCTCCACCTGGATGTGCTGCTCCTGCAGCTGGGCCTGCAGATCCCGGATTTCCTGGGGCCGAATGACAATGTCAGAGCGGTGACCCCAGCCCGCCCCAGCCCCAGCCTAGCCCCACCCCAGCTCCAACCCCGCTGCCCCTCACTCCCCGGCACTGGGACAGCAGCGAACACAGGACAAGACCAGTCCCAACTGGGGGCCCAGCCCCAGCCAGCAGTAACCGGAGGGGACAGGACCCTGAGTAACTTGGGGGGCAGGACCCCAGAGCGGTAATGGGAGGGCAGGGCTCCCCATGGACCTACCTCCTCGTGCACCTTCTTGAGGAAGGCGATCTCCTCCTGCAGGGCCTCGATGCGTCGCTCAAGGTCGATGCGTGCCAGCGTGGCCGCGTCCACGTCCTGACGGAGCCGAGAGAGAGCCGGGGTCAGAGGTGGGGGCACCCGGGTCTGCCCGGGCAGGAGGACGCAGCGGTTCTATATGATGCCAACAGCACTGGATAGGGTGGGTGGCACCATGTCTGGTGGGGGGACCCGGCCTGGAGCCGTGTGGGGTGGTGCTGGTCAGCCTCCAGGTGCTTGGAGGGGGGCAGAGCTGTGCCCATACGCTGCAGCCACACTGCTCTGTGCCCACGGGGCATGCGCATGGCCCGGCCCACAGGCGCCCCTCCGCTGGTCTGGCTGGGTGGGAGGGGGCAGGTGCCCTGCTGTGCTGCGAGTGGCCTAGGAGCCCCACGGTTGGCTCAGCAGAGCTCTAGGGTGGCCAGGGGCTACGAGGGGGGTGCCCAGGCAGGCCCAGCCCTCTGGAGGGCACCAAGCGCAGGAGGGCTCTGCGGTTTGTGGGGGGCACTGGAGACAGCAGGCAGGGACGGGTCTCTGGCCTGGGGCGCCCTGCTGGGGAGGGGGCAGGGAGCCTGATTCCCTCCCCCCCAGGGTTCGCACAAATAGCAGCCCAGGGGCAGGAGCTGGCACTTACTGCTCGGAAGGCAGCCAAGTTATTCTCAGCTTCTTCCTTCAGCTGGATCTCCTCCTGGAGCCTGTGGGCAGAGCGGGGCGTCAGGTGGGGGGCAGGCAGGGCCATCTGGGAGGGGGCTGTCCGTGGGGCAGGCGGGCAGACAGACCGAGGGATGAAGCAAGGACAGACAGGCTGCCACGAGGGGAGTGGGGGGGCGCTTCTTCCGCATTCCCAGCAGGCTGGCTGGGGGCCAGCGGCCCGTCCTCCCGTTCCCTATTATAGTCAAAGCCCAGAGCCCAGCACAAAGGCTGAGGTCACCCAGAGCCGCCCGCCAGCCCCTTCCTTATAGGGAAACAGGCTGCAGGCTGGGGCAGAGCTGCGACCCCTCCGAACGCCGCACAGCACGGCACAGCTGGACTGGGGGCTGGGGAAGGGTGCAGTGACTTGGGGCTACCAGACCAGGGGCGTGTGAAGAGCAGGGAGCTGAGATTCACAGACATGGGACTCCCATATGGGGGGAGAGGGGACACGGGGTGCAAGGACCCCGGGTGGTGATATGGGGGGCACAGGAATCCTGGGCAGTGAGCTGGGGGGCACACAGGGTGCCGCAACCCCTGATGGTGTGGGGGGGACACACGGGGCACAGGGACCCTGGATGGTGAGTGGGAGGGACACGGGGTGCATGGACCCTGGACAGTGAGCTGGGGGGGGTCACACAGGGCACAGGGACGGTGAGCTGGGAGCTGGAGGGTACCTGGGGCACACTACAGTCAGTGCAAAGGGGGCTGACCGGGCAGGGATGCTCTGGCTGGGGCTCCGGGAGCAGGTTACAGGTTGACGGGGTCACAGCAGAGCCGCTGGGCCCTGACTTCACTGCTCCAGCCTGCCTTTGGTTCAGTGACGCTCAGCCAGGCCCCAACCTCTGCAGCGTCGTTCGGGGCTCAGGACGCCCGGGCTCCAGGTCGGCTCCAGCAGGGAGCAGGCGCTGACTGCAGGGGCAGGGGCATTGTGGGGCTCAGGGGTGGCAGAGGGTGAGACTGGGGGGTCCTGGCACACTGGGGCGGGGCGGCATGGACCCGTTGGGGTCAATCGCAGCTCATCCAGCCATGTGGGAGGGGTTCCCCTGCCCGTCCAGGGTTAATCCGCCCAGCCCCCCACAGCTCTGCCCTCTGATTGCACTGCCAGGCCTAGGCATGGCTGTGGTGCCCGCAGGGTGTGGGGCTGATCCTGAGGGCCCTGCCCATGGGGGTGGGACCCACACAGTGCCATGAGGGCAGGAAGCTGCCTATGCCACTGATCCCGTAAGAGCTCCCCTTTGCCGCCCCTTTCCAGGGTCCCCCTAAGATCCCCCTTGGTCCTGGCCTAGCCAGGGCAGGGCGTGGCCTGGGCACTCCCTCCCCGCCCTGTGCGCTCAGCCTGTGCCCGCCTGGCACCCCACTTGGCCCTGCAGAAGCAGGGATGGGATTGGCCTGGCTCAGAACGTGCCCGGAGCGTGAGCTGTGCCCTTGGGGGCAGGGTGCCCGCCCTGACCCACGGACGCTTCCCAGCCACAGCCGGCAGCAGCCCAGGGACCGCAGGGTGGGGCTCTCTGCCACGCCCCATAGCAGGCAGGGCAGGGCAGGACTCCACCCCACACCCTATAGCCTGCATGTGTGTGTCCTAGCTGTGCTGGGCCTGGCCTGCCCTCTCAGACCACAGCCATCCTTCCCCGCCCGCGGCCCAGACCCAGCTCAGGGTTCCCCCGGTTCCAGCCGGCGCCGGCTGCCCGATCCATCGGGCCTGAGCCCTGTGGGGAGGCAGCAGGGCTCCAGCAGCCCAGCTGGGCCAGTCTCCCCCCAGCCAATGGGCGGGGCAGACGGGGCGCCCAGGCGCCCGCGCTGTGGCGGTGGAGGCCAGTCCGGGTGCAGGCTGGTTCCCAGAGGAGCATGCTGGGACCCTCCTCCGGAGCCTGGCACCCACAGCCCAGGGGCTCGCCGCCCTCGGCTTCTGGGCACGGTGCCAGCGCTCCTGCCACAGTGGCATGGTGGTCTGGCTGTGCGGGCGCGGCCCGCCCTTCGTCGACAGGAAGGTGGGGTTGGGCCACACTCCACCTCCCCCACTTGGCATGGCCCCAGCACCAGGGTCTGCAGTGGGGGCAGCTCTGTGTCCACTGGGGCACCCCTTGCACCGGGGGCGTTTGGGGCCGTTCCCCACAGCTCTGCATTCCTGCTCGGTGTAACGGCGCCGCCGGGGAGGGGAGTGTGGCCCTAACGCCCCAGGCGGGGGAGAAGCAGAGGGCCAGCGGGTGCCTGGAGTGCCCACGGGCTGCCCCACAGATCACCCTATGCTCCTCTGGCCTGGGCTCATGTGGGCAGGGTCTGGCCCTGCCTTGTTCTCCTCCACAGGCACCGGCTCCTCCCCCCACAGCACCTCGGGGGAGCAACCTAGGGTCTGGGTAGGGGCAGGGCGCTCCAGGTTCCCTCCCTTCCCTGCAACCCCTGGGCCCCCCCTTGCACTGGGGCCCCTGTGGACAGGCCAGCCAGACACCCTGAAACACCGCTGAGCTTGGTGGGTGATGGCCCCAGGGCGCAGGGGGCTCCCACAGCACCTCAGTCGCCACCGAGGGAAAGGCTCACGTCTCCCCCTGTGCCCCACTAGCTCAGGGAGGGAGGGGTGGAGCTGGGGGGGGCACGAGGCATTGGGGACAGGATAGTGCTGGGGCAGGGGAGGGTGCTGAGTGCAGGGGTGGGTGGACATCAAGCTCTGGCATGGTCAGAGGTTTGGGACAGTGGGTTACAAGGACCATGGGAAGCGGGGACTGGCAACACCCCCAGCGCTGGTGAATGGGGCCGCTGGGGGCCCCGTCCCCATCTGTCTGCAGCACCCAGAGCCAGCCAAGTTGGCCGTGGGGCCTGGTCTTCAAGGCTGCTATTATTCTAGCCACCCCTTGGGGGGCCTGGCTCCCACGCTCTCTGCCCCTGCCAGGGCCTGATTGCCTAGAGGAGATCCTGTGCCCACAGGTGCAGGGTGCCCACCCTCAGGCTGGGAGGGTTGCCAAGACCCCCAAGGCGGGAGCCCCTGGGGAAAGCCCCCACTGCAGCCGGCCCCAGCCTCGCTAGTGGAGGGGTTTTCCGGTCCCCGGTCCCCACGGCGGCCGCATGGCACTGACCCCCGGGGACATGATGGGCCACGCTTGGAAGCTCCCCCGCCGCCTCGCCTGAAGCCTGGGAGTCCCCAGGAGAGTGCGCGGATGGGATAGGAGGGCTGGGAATCACGTAGCCAGCCAGAGAGGCCATATGGGGGGCAGGGATGGCAGAGGGGTCATGCGGGGTGCAGGGCTGGTCCGGTCCCCGGGGCGGATCCCCTCCCCCAGCCCGCCGCCCCCCCACCTCTGCTTGAGCTTCTGCAGGTCGTCGAGCAGGTTGTCGCGCTCCACGTCCACGCGGGCGCGCTGGCTGGTGAGCGCGTCCACCTGTAGGCGCAGGCTGCGCAGCTCCTCCTCGTAGATGTGGGCCACGTGCGTGGGCTCCTTGCCCTTCAGCCGGTTGACCTCGGCCACCAGCAGCGCGTTCTGCTGCTCCAGGTAGCGCACCTTCTCGATGTAGCTGGCGAAGCGGTCGTTCAGCTCCTGCAGCTCCACCTTCTCGTTGGTGCGGGTCTGCAGGAACTCCTGGTTGAGGGCGTCGGCCAGGCTGAAGTCCAGCATCTCCCCACCGGCCTGGTAGGAGAGCAGGGGGGCCACGCGGGTGACGCGGGCGCTGGAGAAGCTGGGCACGGCGGCGCCGCGGGACACCTGGTAGACCCGGGAGGAGACGGAGCTGGCCAAGCCCTTGGAGCCCAGGGAAGAGCGGGAGAAGGCCGGGGAGGCCCCGCCGAAGGTCCGGCGGTAGGAGGAGACCCGCTGGCTGGAGGAGTACGACTGGCTCATGGTGGCAGCCGGGAGGAGGCGGGCGGAGGCTGGAGCTGGGGTGGCTGTGGAGGCTGCTGAGCAAGTGGGAGCCGAGCCGAGGGAGAGGAGTCAGGGAGGGACCCAGGCTCCAGCTATTTGTATCCCTCTGACATCAGCTGGCCCAGCCCCCGGCCGGAGTGACAGCACAGACAGCTGGAGCTTCCTGGGGGGAGCCAACCGGCGGGGGGAAAGGGCTGGCCGGACAGCACCGAGCTACCACCAGGCCCTGCCGGCCCCTCGCGGCCTGGAGCCCCCCGCCCCTCGAAGCCTCGGGTCTTGCCCTGCTCCCCTGGGAGCGCCGGGGCGTTGCTGGGGGCTGGCTGGGGCCCCCCACTCCTAGGTGCTCTTGTCTGGAACATGCTGGGTGCCAACCACTCCCACCCCGCCCCGGCTGGGCCCGTCCCCGCCTCCACCCACCCATGCACCCAGCGTGGGCAGAGTCGGCGCACATGCTTTGCTCCTTTCGGCCGCTGGCAGGAGGAGCTGCCTGCGGGGCGTCGAGGGCCTGGCGACTGGATGGTCCTGCTGGGGACCCCAGAGTGCTGCATAACCCAAACGAGGGGCTCCCCCTGGGCGATCACCCTGCCCGGAGATGCTGCCCCACCCAGGCCGGGCTGGGGCACTGGGACACACTCCCAGCAGTACAGGAGGACTGGGCCCGGGGCCGACACTGTGGCTAATGCAGCCCCCAAAGGGAGAGGAGCTGGGCAGGACCCCCCAGCCCAGGCATGATAAAGGGCCTTGCTCTCAGCTCCCCGGAGTGCGCCAAGTGCTGGTGGCTAATTAGGACATGGGCAGGCCAGCTCAGCCCTCCCCGGCATCCAACTGCAGCCAGGCCGGAGGCCAGGGTCTGCCGGCCCCTAGAGCAGCCCCTCTGCCCCAGCCCAGGTCTTCTCTGCCCAGCGTGTCCCAGCCGTGGCCCCATTCAAGCCCACGTTTCCGACCCAGCAGTCTCCCTGGCGGGGCCGGAGACCCACCTGCTCCCTCGCCAGGGCTGAGTCACTCCGGGACGGGTGCCAGGAGCCCTCACGCGGGCCCTGACGCCATCCCCGGCACTGACTTCCCCCCACCCCATCAGTGGGGCCCAGCGGCATTGCAGGGCTGCACTAAGCCCCCACTGGTGGGCCGGGCCAGGCCAGGAGCGGCCCGGTGACGTCAGGAGCCACTCCCCAGCCAGCACATTCCCAGAGCAGGCGCTCGGAACCGAAATAACTGGTGGCTCAGACCGGCCCACGCCCGGCGGCTATTTATAGCCGGGGAAACTGCTGGGGAGGGGGCCAGTTAACCCCTCCTGCTCCCCGGGGCCCAGCGGCTTGTTCGATGGTCCCCAGGGAGTGGGCTGGGGCGTCCCTTCCATGCTGGGCGTGGACGGAGGAGCGGGCCCGGGGGCTGTACCCAGGCTCCACTGCTGACTTGCTGGCCGAGGGGGTGAATCCCCCACAGCCGGGCCCCTCAGCTTTCCCCATTACCAGGGCTCCCGACAGGAGCTCTGAGAACGGACGACGAAGCGTCTGGGCCAGGCCGGAAGCCCTCGGGAGCAGCTCAAACAGGACCCGAAGTAGCATGGCAGGGCTGCAAGAGCTGGCTCCGTTCTTTCTCGGCTCCATGCCCAGCTCAGGAGCTCTGCCCGTGGCCCTTGGCCTAGGAGCCATAGAGCCACTCCTTGTTACCCAGGTGCTCCAGGGCGCAGCGAATTCCTGGCAGCTTTGGAACAGTGAAAGGCCTTCACACCGGTGGGAACAGGTGCCAGGGCACTGGGGGATGGCACGGCACAGCATGGTGTGCTCTGGGAAGCCCCCAGCCCAGCACCCGGGGAGGGGCAGTTGGCATCACTCACTAGCCCCAGGTCTCCCTGGGGAAACTGAGGAAGGGGGCAGGGAAGGGATTTGCCCACAGTCCCACAGGGAGTCAGTGGTAGAGTTTGGGGAAGAACCCAGGAGTCCCAGTGCCCAGGTGTTTCTGGAGAGGGTCTGGTTCCTTGGGGTCCCACCCCGTGCTGGGCAGGGGCCGTTGTGCCAGCGCTAGATCACCATCACCGCAGCCCCACATGCCCCTTGAGCAGCCCCGAAGGGGTTTAACACCACCCGTGCCAGGGGTCCTGGGCCCCTCTCTGCTGCCCAGCCACACAGGCGCTGCAGTGAGGCCCACGACCTCCCTGGGCCTCAGCCAGCCCTGGCAGCACTTCCAGGGGTGCAGCAGCCTAGCCCCTCCATACAAGGTAACGGGGGGGGAGATTCTGGAAACAGCGCTATAAGCAGCGCCCACACAGCATGTTCTGAGCCCCCCACCCCTGCCCAGCTCCGGCAGGATTGGCCCCTACAACATGCTGCAGCCCGGGCTGGGTTTGACTGTTCCTTCTCCCCCACCCTCCCCCCGGTACCCCACACTCAGCCCGAGCAAGACGCCCCCTTGCTCCGGCTCCTCCCCTGGGCTTCTTATCTGTCCCACCAGGATTTTCCATGCCTGACCCCTGTGGCATGCAGGACCTCACTTCTACGGTCTGCTTGAGCAGGGCCTGGGGCCAGAGCTCCTTGCTCGCTGCAGGGGGGGGGCCCAGAGTTGGGGTGGCTTCCACAGCCAAGGGGGCCAAGGGGCCCAGTCCTGTCCCCCACCCCCCGGCTACCCCTGTCCCCAGCGAGTGTCTGGAACCACCCTGCACACAGCCCAGACTCCCCCTCCAGGGGAGCTCTGACACCAATGCACAGCCCTCCCCAGGGCGCTTTCCGATCCCCCCGCGCCCCGGCTGGAGACGCGGCCTCAGTCGCCTGCATTGTTCTGGCCCTGGGCATTGGGCAACTCAGCAGGGAGCCCTGCAGCCCTGGCCAGGCTCCTGGAACCTGCCAGCCAGCTACAGGGAAACTGAGGCACAGTGCGGTCTTGGAACTAGCCTCAGCTCACATGCGGAGTCAGTGGCAACACCAGGAAGAGAACCCAGGAGTTCGGGCTCAGAATCTGTGCCTCGATTGCTAGGGTATCCCTGTTCCCCTGCCGAGTCCCTGGTGTGTGCACCCGGATGGGAGGGCACCATGGGGAAGGGTGACTGTCTGTCTGCGTCCAAACCAGCCTCTCCCACCCCCACCCCGGGAACCCTTCCCCCGGGACCCGCCTTGCAGGGACACCCCCATGGCGCCAGCTGGACCCCCTGGGAAGGCCAGGCTGCCCCAGAGCTGGAGCCCCTCCCAGGGGCAGCGGATAGAGCAATGCTGCAGCTTGCAGCGTGGCCTGGCCCTGCCCGGCAGAGCCTGCCTTTAAAGGGAAGGTATTTCCAGATGGGGATTGTTTCATCCCCGGACCACGGGGGGGGGATGGAAAAACATCGAGCTGTCTGTGGGACAACACCCGTCGTGCTCACCCAGCTCCCGGACTGCCTGCCCCGCAATCCACCCTCCCGGCCCCCAGGCCTGCCCCTCCTTGCCCGTCCCACGATCCAGCCCCCCAGCCTCCTCCACATCCCTTTCCTTGGCCCCCCAGCCTGCCGCAAGAGCCAGCCCTCCTGCCCCCACACCTAGCAGGGACTGGCAATTGCCCAGGGAGCCGGCTGGCCCCCAGGCTGCAGGCCTCATCCATCACCAAAACCCGCGATGATGGGCAGACCCATCCTGGCTGCACCCCCATGTTTCCTCCAGTCCACGGTGCCCTGCTCACCCCAACTGGAGCTCAGGGCCGACCCCTGTGGTCACGCTGGAGACACCATGGGTGCAATGGGGCCCAGAGAGAGCAGAGGCCCCCGGCTCCGGCCCGAGCAGCATAGCCTGACATGCCTGGCTGGGCCTGCGCTCGCTGCAGGGCTCCACTGAGGGCTGGTCACGGGGCCAAGGACCAGGGCAGCCTGGAATGGAGATGGGGTGGGGGGAGCCCAAATTGTGGCAGGCAGGAGGGTGCAGACCCTGACCGGCGCTTCGGGATCTCCCCACTGCGGGGAGAGTCCAAGGGAGGCAAGGGACCCTTGGGAGAACAGCATCAGTGGAGCAGCTGGCCTGACCCAGATCCACTGGGTTGACCAGCCCTGCCCCGGCCCAGTCTGGTGATTAGTCCCCAGGCCCCACAAAGATTGCATGGAGGCACGGGAGGGAGTCAGCGAAATCGCACCCATGGCACCGACCTAAGAGCAGGAGGGAGGAGGGATCCCCAGGTCACAGACCCACAGGATCGGGGCCGCAGCCCAGCTTGGGGACATGCACTGGGATGCCCTGTCAGTGGGTGAGCCACGCAGCTTCACCACCTCCTAGACTGGGCTCTGGGCCAGCACCCCCCACTGCACCCCGTGAGTGCTGGTCCCAGAGACTCTTCAGGGGTCTCGGCACCTCGCCCAGCATCAGCAGCGAGCTCACCCAGCACGTCCAGAACTGGCGGGTTTCTCAGTCAGCGGGACCTGCCCAGCCCAAAAGCCTTGGGCTTGGCTAGCCTGGAGTCATGAAGGGTAAAGCCCAGTCCAGACAGAAAATTCCCATCCAGCACTTCCCAGAGCCCGTTCTGCTCTTAGTTCCTGGGCGCCCATGTCCCGAGCAAGCTACTGGAACCAAGCACAGAGCTCCAGGGGCAGTGCCCCCCCACACCACAGTCCCTGTCTCCAGCCCAAGCGGGACATTAGAGACCATCTGGGCAGGGCAGACCCGTCCTCTCGGACACAGCTGCCTGACCAGCAGCTGTCGATCTCGGTCAGGGGCCAGGAAGGTGTCACCCGGCACAAGGACAGGCTGCAGAAACGGCGAGGCACCGAGTTACTGCCGCTGTGCCGGGGGCCAGGCCCTGTTGTGTGGGGCGCTGCACAGACAGAGGGAGAGACGGGCCCTGCCCCGAAGAGCCACAGCAGGGCGGGTTCTGGTGGGGACTGTCCTGTCTCCCTGGCACCGCTCTGCCAGGACATTCCCAGTGGGGACCGAATGCAGGGATCCAAGGCCCTGGCAAGCCTGGAGCCATGGTCTGAAGAGCCCTTGAGGGAGCAGGGAACGTGGCCGTGCCCCTGGGGAGCATTTTCCATGGGAGATGAGAGGTGGCAACCAGGGCAACCCGGGCTGCCCACGTCACCATCCCGGGAATCCTGCCCCAGCGAGGGGCAAGCACAGGCTGTGCTGAGCGGGACGGGGTGGATTTACCGGCACGATGGGGAGCTGCACGCTCACACTGGCGGGTGGGGGGGGTAACAGGACACCGCTGTCGGGGGGCCAAGGGCGGGTGTCATGGGGTGCGATGGGGCAGGCCTTGGCAAAGGGGACCATCCTTTGGGAGTCGGGGGGTTACGCCCAGCTGGTCCCCAAGCGGGGGCTGGAGGGGAAGGAGCCCTCTCCCCTGCATCAGTGCCAGGCCCCCTTTGACTCACTGTGGAGCTGTACAGAGCTGTGTGTGCCTGGGGCCAGGAGGGGCTGGGTTGCTGGGACCTACGCTGGGTTACTGAGGGGTCAGGGCACGACTTCGCCATGAGTGAAGCCCAGTGGCGTATGGAGGGTCTGCAGCGCCCAGCGGCCAAGCCTACATTTGCGACCTCCCAGGCCCCACGCCCCCCGTGCAGGGCAGGAGGGCTCCTGGGGCCACCCCTCAGCTGCCCTGGGTTCTGTACTTGTGGGGGGTGAGGCAAGGGGGGGCACAAATGCAGGCCACCCCTTCCCCGCACTTACCTGCCACACGGCGCCCGCCTCTCCCACTGCAGCCCAACAGCCTGGGGCCGGTTTGGATGGGGCTCAACCCCCTGGCCTGGGGAGGGGGCTGGGCCGGTCCTGCATGATGTGCAGGGGGAAGGCGCTGGGGGTGCCCCTCACCCCCTGTGCATCGTGAACAGCCCACCTGGCACCCACGCACAGGCCAGCACCCCCGGAGCCTGGCCCCTCCCCAGCCCCCCTCGGTACGTCACTGCCTCCCATAGCCCCACTCCACAGCTTCTCCCATCCCACCACTCCCATAGCCCCAGTCCATGCCCCCCCTTCCTGGCCAGCACGGAGCCTGGCCTGGAGCTCAGGGGCTGCGCAGTTTCCCCAGGAATTGAAGTGGGGCGGGTTTGAATTTACAGGGGGTTGGAAAACAATTAAATTAGCAACCCTGGTTTTCGGGGGGCAGGCGCAGGGAAACCCCTCGAGGAGAGGTTGCTGGGGCTGGGAAGGAGCTAGCCAGGGAGGTGTTAACAGCCAAGCAGGGGTAGGGGGCCCTGTCCCCTGAGCCCTGGCCTGAAGAACAGCGTGAATTTCCTGATTCCCCAAGCCCCCCACGGCCCTGGGTGCTGGGACCCTGCTTGAGAGGACATGGATGTGGGGCCCTGAGCGAGTCCTGGTGCCCCTCGCCCCATTGCCTGCAGCACCCCCTGCTGGGAGGGACAGGAACGGGCCTCTCCACAGGCATCCCCCCAACTCATCCCTTTCCTCCTGCATTCTTGCTCTGTCCCAATGATCCATCAAGCTGAACATTTATGAAGACAAAGGCTGGAAATGTGCCTCCCCCCCCGCAGCCCGTCTGCTGCAAGGCGGACGGCTCCCCGCTCCTTTTACAGCCATGTGGCACTAAGGAACCTTTCGCCTAAGTAGGAAGAACCTGCCAGCCCCTTCCCGCACGTTCAGCTGTGGCTTATTGTCTAAATAGGAGATTGTTCTGTGTCTTAGCTGGCCCGTGGCCCGGCCTGCAGCCTCTGGGCCCTGGAAACGGGTGACCAGACAGCGCACCCCAGCCCTCACCATGTGGCCAGAGCCAAGCGGGTCCTGTGGGCCCCAGGGAAAAGGGGCTGGTGGCTCCTTGATCACTAACCCCCAGGTTGGCATGACACACCTAGCCCAGCCCACCGAGCTTTCTGTGGTGCTGGGTTTGGGCCATGCTGGCATGGGGCTGGCCCCAGCTAGCTAGTCTGTGGGCTGAGGAGGCCCTCAGGGGGCTGGCTGGGGGCACTGGCAGGGACCAGGGTTAGAGGGCCAGGCACCAGCCATTGCCCAGCGGGGTGGGTGGGCTGCATCCACACTGGAGAGATTAGGTGGCGTTTAGCCACCGGCCCGGGGGCCTGGCCCCGCTCCGGCAGCCCAGGACATGTAAGGCATTGTGGCCACTGGCCCAGACCAGCATCAGTGCACATGAATTCACTCTGGCCTGCTCCAGTGCTTGGCTGAGGGGGCTGGACACCCCCTTCCCATCGCCTGCGCACCCTCACAGCTCACGCGCCACAGCCTGGGGGGCGCCTAGCCTGGATGAGCTGGAATCTTGGCCCCGCGCCTCCAGGCCGTGTGTCTGGGGAATTGCTCCTCAGCCGGCTTGTGCAGTTAACCCTGTAGGGCCAGTAACCCTCCCTGGTGACCCCTCTGGGGCCAGTAACCCTCCCTGGTGACCGCCCCGGTGCCGGTAACCCTTCGGGGGCCACGCTGGTGCCGGTAACCCTGCTGGCATGGTCAGGCCTGCCCCAGAGCCTTTGGCGCACCCTGGGGTGGCAGCCCCTGCTGGAGCCCGACTCTCCAGCCACCCGGCAACCCCCCGGCCCTGAGAGGGACCCTTCTGCTGCCCTGAGCCCCATAGCTTCAAGGGCCCCGCCTCAGACCGGACCGCCTGCTCAGCGGGGTTTCCATGGGGCATTCTCAGGGGGAGCCCCAGAGCCTGGCTGCAGCGTTGGGATGCCAGGCCTCACTGTCCCGGTGGGCAGAAGGCAGCTGCTGGGGACAGGAGGGAGGACGGAGGCGCATGGAGGGGGTGGGGGAAGGGGGGAGTGCACAGGTGCTGCCAGCTGGGGGAGTCAGGGAGGAGTCGGAAGTAGTCACGGGTGGGGGAGCTTGTTCTGGAAGCACTGACTTCCCTCCCCCCTGCCACCCCCGGCTGCTCTCAGAATAGCTGCCAGCTGGGGGCCCCTGTGCCCCGCCTGGGGGGAGCAGGGTGAGGCTGCACCCGCTGCTGCCACTCAGCCAGGGCAGCTGGAAATAGACCGTCCCAGGGGGATGCTGGAAAACAGCCTAACTAATCCTGTCCAGACTTGGGGCAGCCACAGCCCCTTTCTGGGGACCCACCGGATCCAGTCCTGCCCCCAGAAGGCCCATGGGGCTCCCTGGGTTCCCAGTGACTAATGGAAGGGGACGTGCTGACCCAAGCTGGGGAGCGCAGGGGGGGCAGGCATTACAGGTGATAAGGTGGGGGGAGCAGAGGGGCCACACCCACCACATCCTGGCCATTCAGCGGGGCTGGAGGGTGGGAGATGTGCAGGGATCCCCCCGGCTGCAGGAAACCGATGTTGGTGGCTCTTGTCCGTGTGGCATTGGGGGGTGCCAGGCTGCAGGGGGCTTGGAGGGACTCTCCTCACAGTCACAGTCAGGGAGCGCTAACCCCACTGCCCCGCAGTGCTAAGGGCGCTGGGCTGCAGCAACCACAGGGAGCTTGTGGGGGGCTGTAGTCTCCCCTCACTCAGTGCTGCTCCCAACTCTCCCAGGTCTGGCCTGTGTCACCCTGGGACCTCCCCCCAGTGGTAGGGTGGGCCCGTCAGGAACAGGCCACCTGTTGTCTCTGCTCTGCCTATTCCCGACTCCTGGCCAGGGGCCAGCAGCTGGTGTTTTCCTGAAGTGGGCTGTGGTCGACATGGAGACCCCGGCAGCTGTTTGCTGGCAGGGCACTGGGGGGTGTAGGAGTGTGACTGAGCCAATGCAAGTTCCCAGCACAGGCAGTCCTGGCTTTCACCACTCTGCCTGAAACCAGGTGGCGGCACCACTGCATGCTGACTGTGGGTCCGGGGACCCCAGCTCCACGGGGCTCCAGCACCCTGGGCTCCCTGTCAAACACTCAGTCCCAGCTCCTGGTGCACTGGGACCAGCCTCTGCTAGGGGCCAGCCGGAGGTGTGAAGAACAAAAGACCAAATGACCTGCTTTGTCAGGGAAAGGAAGTGGGGGGGGCGGTCTGGGTATGGGCAACGGGAAGGAGACGAGGTAGCCCCCAGTGGGGGAGCCCAGGGAGATGGGTGTTGTTGTAACTTAGCCTCTGCTGATCTCCCTGGGGGCTGGGAATTGCTTCTACCTGCAGGCGGGCACAGGGCCCTTGGTGCAGGTCAGGGTGATACCACCACCACTAAAGGCCTGGGCCTGTTTCTCTCACCTGCGACATATGGTCTCCCCAGGTCTGGCTGAAGATGCAGATACCATGAACACGCGCCAGGGTGAAGCACTCCATCCCCCTCAGCAGCTGGTCCACCAGGTGCTGGAAGGTGGCAGGTGCCTCCGTAAGGCCGAAAGGCAGGACCAGGAACTCAAAGAGCCCTAGGGGGTGCTGAAGGCAGCCAGGTCTAAGGGCACCTGCCAGCAGCCCTTGGTGAGATCCATAGTGGTGCGGTAACGAGCTCCCCTAGCTTATCTAGGATCTCGTCTGGGCATGGGTTGGGCATCAGACACAGCGCTGGCATTCAGCTCCCACTAGTCCACTCAGAACCGGATCCTCCCGTCTCTCTTGGGGGCCAGCACCACTGGAGAGGCCCACAGGCTGGGGATGGCTGGATCACCACCCAGAGCGAGCATATCTTGGACCTCCTTCTCCTGGTCCTGGGCTGTTTACCCAGTGACTGGGAAAGGGGAACAGCTGATGGGAGCATTTGCTCCCATCTCCACCCTCTGGGCAGCCAGGGTAGGGAGCCCCAGCCCCAGCCAGCGGAGAACTGTGACCGGTGAGAGACCAGCGCCGCTCTGATCTCTGCCTGCTGGGCTGGGGTGAGCTGGTCCCAGGGGAATCGATGCCAGTGGGAGGCCAGCTCCTGTCTCAGGGCAGCGCCCATGAGGGGCTCTCCCCCTTCTCCTCCCACTGGCCACACACGGCCAGCACCAGCTCCCCCATGGCAGTGACAAGATACACCTGGTGGCGTGCGCCCAGCTAGACAGTCCCGCACAGCTCACCGCACGCAGCTGTCTGATGACATTAAAGGGCCCATCGCAGGCAGCCTGGACCTTATTCCTCTGCCCCACAGTGAGAGCCTCCCCTGGCCCCGTAGCAGCGGGCACGCGCGGTGCGCTCGTACCAGACCCTCTGCTTCCCTGGCCAGGCCCCTGAGTTCAGTGAGCTTCTCCCAGGAAGCTAGTACATTCTCCACTCCCCCTTCCCGCTTGGGAGAGCCCCTCCCCTCCCATTCGCCCCTCACCCAGCCCAGGGGTCCCCCCGCACAGCAGCTGCGGATTCCTGGGGCACTTCCCTGTATGTGAAGAGTGGGGGGAGGGGGAGAGGGGACGGGAGTGGGTCCTTGTCCCAGTCCTGTGGGTGCTGGGCCATAAAAGCCTTCAGCATCATCTTCAGGGTCCCGTTAAACCTGCGCACCTGCCTGTTGGACTGAGGGTGCCAGGCCAAGGCCCAGGTGTGCTGGCCCCACACTTCTCCCACAGCCGCTGAGCAGGGCTGACGTGAAATTGGACCCTGGGCTGTAAGGAGCTCCCGGGAGACCCCAGCCCTGCTGAAAAAGGTCAGCAGAGCATCCCCCACGGTGTCAGCCTCCGCAGAGTGCAGAGCCACGGCCTCAGGGTAGCGAGTAGCCAAATCTACCCCCCCATGTGTTTCTTCCCAGGTGGGTGGCCTTGCTCAGGGCCCCCCCCAGCATCCATTGCCACCTTCTGGAAAGGTTCCTCTAGGATGGGCAGGGTCTAGGAAGGCTGCTTTACCCTTGTCCCGGGCCTGCCCCACCCTCCGGCAGGGTCACAGGACCAGCCGTGCAGCTGGCCCATGTCAGAGATCCCAGGGCAGTATCAGCTCCGCCGCCTCTGCTGAGGGCACTGGGTCCCCTGGTGCCCCCAGAGGGGCCAGGTACAACAGCCTGGGGCAGCACTTCTGGGGGACCACCAGCTGTCTCCTGATCCCCCAGGTTCTACCTCCTGTGGGAGCCCATTCCCCATACAGGAACCCCTTCTCCCCAGGGATGTTTCCAGCCCCATGGCCAGCCTGTTCCCTCAGATTTGCTAATGAGGGGTCCTTCTGCAGCTTGGTCTGGGATTCAGCTGCTGGGGATGAGGGGGGAACCTATCCCAGACCCACCTAGGGTAGCTCCCATCCTGCCGTAACAGGGTCCCTCACTTCCAGCTGGGTAGACGCCCCGGTGCCAGGCTGGGGGCCCCTCTCTGGCTACAGCTAATGGCCAGGGCGCTCTGGAGTTCACCTGGCCAGTCTTCCAAGTCACTCCCCATCAGCACTTGGGCAGGCAACCAATCTGCACCCCACCGACTGGGGCCCTCCTGGCCCCCCACTGCAGATGCACCCTGGCCATGGGTGCCTTGAGCAGGGGTCAAACGCCCCCCCTCAGGGTTAGGTAGGTATTGGGCGTTATCCGGCCTGGGCCAGCTACTTCGGACAGGGCCAGCGTCACCTCAGCGCCCGTGTCCCAGAGCCCTTGGGCCTGCCTTCCCTCCCCCTCAGGGGGAAGAGGTGGCGTTGGCACCTTTGGGGCAGCCCTGCACTCACCTAGCGGACCATGGGCTCAGAGTCAGGAGCTCTGCCTTCCCCCAGGGAGCCCCTCTGGCTGCCTCCTCCCCCAAGACCCTGTGCTGCTGCCAGCCCCTGGCCAGGGAGTGGCTCCCCTTAGCTGGGTGCGGGGTTGGCTTGCCCCTCCTGTCCTTGGGCATCACACCCACTTGTGGCTCTTCTGCCCTTCCACAGGCACTTCCAGTCTCATTGGTCTCGGGGGGCTAGTCGGTTTGCCCCAGCATTAGCTGTCCCTCTGCGGGGAGGTTTCCTGGGGTCCCTCTTCCAGGGCCCTTCTTGGTGGCTCCCCTGTGACATCCCTGACCTGGCCCCGTCCCCCTTGGGACCCAGTCCATGTCTCGACCGGCTCTCCATGAGCTCATCAGCCAGCCTGCCTGCTCGCTGCAGATCCTTCAGCTTCTTGTCCCCGAGCCACAGCGTCAGGTCGGGGGCAGACCTTGTACAGTGCTCCAGACCCACCAGTTCAGTTACGGACTCCCTGCTCACAGCCCTGGCCAGACTGGCCCATTTGCAGATGTAATCCCTCATCAGGGTGCTGGTTTCCAGGCTGGTCACTACGGGGGTCCCTCACGAGGCCCGGAGTCTCTTCCGGTACACCTCGGGGGTCAGCACAAACCTGAACAGCAGAGCCTCCTTGAACCATGCATAGTCCCTAGTCTCCACTCCATCCAACCATCTGGCTGAGCACACCTATGGCTTTTGGCCCCAGGAGGGGTAACGGGTGCTACAGCTTATCTGCAGGGTCCACCTGGTGCAAGTTACAAACCTTCTCGAAGACAGGAAAGTACCCTCCCTCCTCACACAGGGCCAGCAAGTTAGTGTTTATCTGGGGTCTCCCCCCACTCACCGTGGGGGGCTTCCCCCACCCCTCCGCTCAGCCAACCCCAGTTCATGTTGCTGCCTTTGTCTCTCCTGATCTCTGTTTTTTATTGAGGTCTGCCAGCTCTTTCAGCCACACCATCTCCCAGCCAGCAGTCCCCCCCCCCACCATCCAGACTGTGTAGCTGTGTCACCCCAATTCTTCACTCCTAGACCCTGGTGTTCGCTCAATCCTGTTTTTATGAAATACATGAAAGGACAGAGCCACAAACACACACACCCCCGCTTTCCTACCAAGAGGCACTTCAACCTGTACCTTTAATCCACAGCTAAAACCTCAACTGACTCTTATTGTTGTACCCTTTCAGTCTTTTTAAAATATTCATTTACTGCATATCATTGGAACAAGAGATCCCAGATTTTTGTCTAAGGTATTCTCTGCAAGTCCTACATTCTAGTTTGACATGGTTCCAAATAGATTATTCAGTAATAATTCAAGTCTGTCTTTACTTTGAATAATTCTATTTGTTTTAAGAGTATTTGTAAAACCACTCCACTGGCAACTTTATCTGTTGATTTTACCCACTTCCAGAATATTTGTAAAAATCCTATTTATGTGCTTAAGTCTGAGAAGCCCCACTATGAAATGTAATATACCTACCTAATTGTGAAAGGCACTTGCAAAAATGAAATGTTTGCTTTAAAAAGGCATGTGAGTTCTTCAGCGAGGAGTTGGCACTAGGTGGGCGGAGACAGAGAGAGTGATTGAACAATTGGTCTAAGTAAGGGATGTGAACCATGATGAAGAAAACACCAGCCTCACCTCAAACGTCTGGGGGAGGAAGAAAGGAGCAAAGATAGTAACTTTTATCACTCAACTGGCCTAAGAGGAGTCCACCCTGATAACTTCGGAGTCTGCCCACTTCAAAGAACAAAATCTGATCAGGGCTGCAAGGATGTGGGTGATTAAGGATCACACCAAATGCAGATGCAGCATGACAGAGCAAAAACCCATAGACTGACATGGAGTCTTTTCCCTATAAAATGGGACAGGAAAATGACGGCTAGAGGTTCAGGTCTACGTCACCAACTAGCCAGGAGTACCGGTGCGCATCGGCAGAACCTTGCTCCTCACCCTCATGCTACAGTCACCTGGCCAGCGACTACCACAAGCACCAAGAGGCTGGTAACTATAACATCTGTGAGAGCCTGGGGTATGTTTGTCTGTCCCCCTGTCTGTGCATGAGTGTGAATGAAAGTACCCGTTGAAACATGGGTCAATGGAGGATACTTTGTTAACAAGAGTCTCTGTATTTGTAATCATTAGGTAAAGCACGGTAGGGATAGTTACAATCTTGATATGGTTTTCCTGGTGTTTACATTATTGATACCATTTACCAGATCTTCTATTCACAATAAATGCGGCTTGTTGCCTTATCCTGTGATATTTGTTATTTGACTAACACCTGCTTTGCTGTGTGAACCACCCACTCCTGGGGTCTGCCCTCACCCAGCCTCCTGTGTGTAATTGATCCCTGACCCAGTGAAGGAGCGCTTCTGGGCAGCCGCTCCTGGGACAGACCCCCAGCAAACACCCCCAGCCCCAGATGCAACCCCAGGAACTGCTGTTTGGCAGGGTTGGGTGCTGCACCCTGCAAGCTCATTTACACATTTATCAGAGAAATGGACATGCCCCGGCTCTGTCCTTCTGAGCGAGGTCTCTGCACACACACAAGCCATACACCCAGCTTTAGCTAAAACACATAAGTTTGACAGCAAGATTTTAAGTGTTTCTAAGTCAGATTATTAATAAGTCAAGGAGTTAATCAGAATTAAGTAAGAGATGACTTGCAGCCTAACCTAAGATTAATGTGTCAGTCCATATTCAGTTTACCACACAGGCTGTTTGCAAAGCCTCTTGCAGCCAGGTCCCCCTAGGTAGATTCTCAGTCTTTGGTGTTGCTTAGTAAATGGATTTCAGAGAACAACCAAGAGAGGAAGATGCCTCAGCTTTTAAATAGTTTCCCAGCACCCCCTGGGGTCGGGTGATTGGCCCTGTCCAGCCATGGGCATGATGTCTTCCATTTGGCCAAAGTGCTCACAGGTGCTTAGGCCCATCCCTTGTTCCTGGGTGCCTGCCTCTGCGGGGCGTGGAAACAGCCTTGTGTCCATCTGCATCTATTCACACCGTGTGAGACACATGTGGGGCTAGGACATGGATCTGTACATGTGTGACATTGCAGGAAACGTGCTACCAGCGCAATGATGGTCAGTGTGTCATGAGCATGCAGCAACACCTCACGTGGATCACTGCATCAGACACTCCACACTGACGCTGTCAGGGTGAACATGACTGATACGGATCACACCGTCAGGGTGTACATGGGGTACAGTGTCTCACCCAGCCCCCCCCGGGAACCTCATCTAGGTCGGGTTTTGGCCCCCAAGTTCAATCATCTTCCTCCAGCTGAGCCATGGTGCCCTGTCCAGTCCGGAGCCCACCCACGCTGCAAAGGGCCAAAATGGCCTTCAGGAGCCGGTGGTACTCCATCCTGCCCTCCGCCCTCTCAGGCCTGCTGCCCCCAGTCACTTCCTGCCAGGAGCTCTCAGCCGTGGGTGCATCTGACCTTTCTCTGTGGCCCTGTGCCGGATTGCCCTGGGGATGGGGCTCGAACCCCTTGGGGGGCAGCCAGGCAGGACTGAAGTGGGGGGATCTCCCCAGGGCCCCTCACACCACTGCAACCACCCCCCAAATCTGGTGTTGGAGCGCTCAGCCCTCCTGCTCCACTGGGAGCCCCCCTCAGGGAGTCCCCAGGGTGGGACCCTGGGGAGCCCTGACCCGCCCCACGGGCCCTGCACCCCCCTGCAGGCAGAGGCGGTTCCCAGCCCGGGGGGAGAGCAGCAGGGGCTGTAGCTCAGGTGCACGGTGCAGCACAGACTGTGCCAGCCACTGGAGCGAACGTTACAGCAACGACCCGCTGGGGACGTTCCCGACTTGAGCCCTGATCCTGGACCCCCACCGGGGACCGGCCCTTCCCCCTGCCAGCCTTGCCCCTGCCCCTCCCCCATCCTTTGTCCTTTTCCCAGCCCCACGCAAGGAGGCCACTGGCCACCTCTCCCTGGCTCTGCCTGCTGCAACCTGTGGCAGAGCCGGCTAGCCCAGGGCAGAGGATCCCTGGCCATGGTCTGGGTACGTGTGGCTAGAGTGAGGCCCCCCTGCCCTCGTGTGCTCTCTGCAGTGATCGCACACCCAGGTCCCATCGCCCAAATATGAGTTACATACAGGGGAAACTGAGGCACTTGCACCATGATCCAAGAAAACATGAATATCTCCACTTTGTCACATCTCCCCCCCTGGGGCTGGATCAGAGCTGGTGCCCCAGGGGGGACGAGCTCCCTATTCCATTCCCTGCCCTCCCCAACCAGCCGGGGGGATCTATGGGGCAGTGGGGGTGTATGGGGCGGGAGATGGGGCAGGCAGTCGTCTATGGGGCAGAGGGGGTGCATGGGGCAGGTGGGGGGGTGTGGGGCAGTGGGGAGGGAGGCGGGGCGGGTGGAGGGTCTATGGGGCGGCGCTATGGGGCCGGCTGCTGTGTTTGCTCCTCCCGGCCCGCAGGGGGCCCCACAGGCGCCGGTGTCCGGGGCGCGGCCGAGCCGAGCCGAGCCGAGCGAAGCGGGCCGGTCATGCAGGTGTCGGGAACGGGCCGGGGTCTGCCCCGCGGGGGCGCTGCCGGGGGGGCCGGGCCGGGCCGGGCCGGGGGCGTTGC
>ML675620.1:73478242-73503902 GCA_007922155.1 Mesoclemmys tuberculata | reverse complement strand
TAGATGATCATATTGGTCCCTTCTGACCTATGAGTCTATGAGTTTGCGGGTCCCCCGGGAAGGGCTCACTGGCCTGCTCTCCCTGCTTTGCTTCCAGGAGGCAGCCGCGGGGCGCCTGGAGCAGCGGCTGGTGTGGGTGGAGCGGCCCATCCTGCGCATCCCACACCTGGCCATCCACCTGCAGCGCAACATCAACGAGAGCTTTGGGCCCAACACGGAGCATCACCTGTGAGGGCCCCCGCCCAGCCCCCAGCAGGGTGGGGTCCAGGCTGGGCCCAGGTGTCCCCATTCGCGCCATGGGCACTAACAGCCCCACCAGCAGCCTCAGCAGAGGCCTGGGCCACGGACGCTGCTGTCTCCTGGGGGCCTGGCCCGGCTGCTGCGGCCCAGCTGTGTGTGTAGGGAGGGCTCCAGCAGGCTGGGATAATCTGTGGGCTCACAGCCCCGGAGCCCCCAGGGGACACACTGCCAGGGCTGGGAGGAGGTGGGGGGGAAGGAGGCGAGGGAGAACGTGGGGGGCACAGAGATGTGTTGGGGATGCAGGTTGCAGGGCTCCCCCTCAGTTGCTGCTAGGGCTGTTTGGCAGTCCCTGTTACCCTGCCGGTGCCTGACACCCCTTTCTCTGCCCATCAGCTGGCGGGCCCCGGGGGAGCAGGGCGAGGATACGCCCCAGGGGGGTGGCCTAGCTCTGGCAATTGCCCTGGGATGCGGGAGCAGCTGGGCGTGGTTGGGAATGACCAGGTGACCGAACGAGCCCTTTCCTCCACAGGGTCCCCATCCTGGCCACTGCCATCCAGGAGGAGCTGGAGAAGGGGGTGCCCGAGGCAGGGGCTCCCTGCACTGCGGGCACCCAGGTGAGACAGGAAGGGAGCTCCATGCTGAATGCCAAGGGCCCCGGGGTATGTCAGAGGCCAGTTGCTCATCATGGGGGTTTGTGCACCGAGTGTCCCCTGCCAGGTGTGCTGGGGGGTGGGACATGGGGAACCCAGCCAAGAGCTGTGTGTTTCTGGGTGAGCTTTGTGGGCTGTGGCCGGGCAGTGCTGCCCGGCGGGGAGGGGGTCTCATCCCTGTCCGTGATGTTCACCTGCCCTGGGGGGCTCTGCTGTCTCCCCAGCAGGAGCGGCACGCCCCCGTCCTGCTGTCCCTGCTCTGCTCCCAGCTGGGGGTGAAGCCGGAGCAGATTGTGGAGATGGAGCTGTGTCTGGTGGATACGCAGCCGGCGGTGAGTATCCGAGGCCTAGCCCACGCCGGGTTGGTAGCAGGGGGCCAGGCATAGCCCAGGCAGCAGCTTTTCCCTCTGGCCCCTGGGTGCCTGGCACAGGGCTGAGGGTCAAAGTGGCTGCGAGGGTTCCTGCCCCAACCTGGTGGGGTCTTGCACATAGTGGTGCTGGGACCCATCCCAGTGCTGCCCGCCCGGCTGCACGCCGTGGGATCTGCCAGGCCCAGAGAGCACTTAGTCCCAGCCAGGCAGTGACCTGGCCAGGCTGGGGGAGCAGAGATCATCCTTGCTGTGCCTTGGGCCAGAGCAGCTGGTCCTGGGAAGCCGCAGAGCCAAGGAACGGGCACAGGAGACAACAGCCATCTGGGCACGGTGCCCAGGGACCAGGCTGCCATGGCCGGGCGGAGTACAAGTGAGCCCCTCTGTGCAGGGCAAACCATTTCCTTCAGCCTTGGCAGCTGCTACCTCTGCCTGTTTTCCTGCAAACCTTACAGCTCCGGTCCGTGAGATGCGATGTCACAGTGGGGGTCGGCTGCTCCCCTGCCTTTGGGTTCACCTGCATCCTGCTCCTGGGGCGCCTGCACTGGGTCTCTGTCCCCAAATCCAAGCCTTGGCCAGCCCCCTTCAGTGCAGGACCTACTGTCCACAAACTTACAGAGTTGCTCCAACCCAGCCAGATTCTACAGCCCCCCAGTGTAGCGCCACCCCACCCCCTGGACCCCATTTGTGGAAAGTCTCCCCCAGCTGGGGAGCGGCTTCCCTATAACTCACACCCTAAAGCCGTTTCCTATACACCTCAGGTCTCAGTTCGAACCGAAGCAGTGGAGCCTTTGTGAACAGTTCATGGTCCCCTGGCCCCCCTCCATCTGTCTGGCCGTGGGCCTGTATGGTTCTGGGACCGAGTAGGGGGTGAGACAGCAGAGCCGGTCCTCAGGGTCAGCCTGGTTCAAATTGCAAACCTGGCAGGCAGTGAGGTCGGCATCTTCCCCCGCCCCCAAAGTGGGGCAACAGTGCAGTATCTAGGCTCCCTGCGGAACTGGCAGCCCGGGGCCTTTCCCCCGTCCTCTTGGCTAGTCTTGCCCTCCGCATCTCCAGCTCAGGCTGTCCCTGGGTCAGCCCCTTCCCCATCCCCGTCCTCCAGTCTCTGCTGCTCCAGCTGGAGCTGCCTCGCACTCAGCTCTGACTTGCACCGCTCCCAGTCGCTCGGTGGGAGCCAGGTTGCGAGGCCACCCCACTGATGCCCTGTCACTTGGACCCACGTGGTGCCCTGCTTGGGCCTGGAACCTGCTGCGGGGACCAGGCGGCTGCCCCTTGCTGAGCTTCTCCAGGCGTAACCCTCTCGCCCTGCACAGGGAGGGGCCCCAGCCCGTCTCTTCACAGTCACCTTTGTCTGCCCTTGTTTTACGGCTGCCAGTCGCTTACTGCAACGTGCTGCTGGTGCCTTCAGCACCCCCCGCTGCCACCCCCCGCTACGCCCCCAGCCTCGGGACAGTCCTTGTCAGGAACCTCTTCCACATGTCCCTCCCGGGGGTCTCGCTCTTCCTTCAGGGCCAGCCATGCGGCCACACCGCCACCTGAGACCGCGGCCCCCGCTTACCCTCTGCCCAGCGCGTCCAGCTGAGACGGACCCCGGGCGCGATGTGCCCGGCTCAGAGATGGAGGCACCTGAGGCAGGACGTGCAGTTCTGCGCGTGGCTGGGGTCGGTCACTGGGCCAGGAGCTGGACTGCTAGGGCGGACTGGACACCGGTAGCCCTGCTGTCCCATTCCTGGAGGGTAGCGTTTGCCCAGGGCATGGCAGGGAAGCACTGCCTGAGCACCTGGTTCTGTGCGCACATTCAAGGGTCCCCGCGCGGGGCCCTGGTGGGAACTGAGCCCAGGGCCCTGCCGGGAGGGGCCTACCCAGCTCTGCCAGCTCCCCAGCCCACTTGCTCATCTTGTTTCAGACGTTGGGTGGCGCCTTTGACGAGTTCATCTTCTCCCCCCGGCTGGACAATCTGCACAGCTGCTACTGCGCCCTGCAGGTGAGCGGGGGCTGCGTGGGGCCATCTTCCCACACCTCTCAGCATGGCGGGTGCACCCTGCCCTGTGCTCATTCGGGGTGCCTGGCTCAGACCCGTCTCCCATCCCCATCTCCCTGCAGGCCCTGATCGGCTCCTGTGAGGGTCCCGGCTCCCTCTCCCAGGAGCCCAACATCCGCCTGATCGCGCTGTATGACAATGAGGAGGTGAGTGGCGGGGGAGGTGCCCCAGCCAAGGACTGAGTGGGGGAGACCTGGGAGTGGGGGGCCTGCTCACCTCCCAGCAGCGCTTCAGAGCCCAGCGTCCCTCCTGCAGGGCGGGCAGCAGGAGGGGCCAAGTCCAGCTCCCCCCCTGCCCTGGTGGCCAAAGATTCCCAGTGCAGCCACGGCTGAGCCCTTTCCCTGCCCCAGGGGAGGGTGCAGGGGAGCTGGGGGATTAGTCCCTGCACCACACGCCCCATGTTGCATGTCATGGACCCACAGGGTCAGTGCCGTAACCCCAGCTCGGGGACGGTCTCCAGGAGGCCCATTCCATGGGCCAGGCCCCGAGGGTTCTCGCTCTCCCTCCTGGGGAAGCCACGTGGCTTCCCCACCTCCTAGACCGGAGCCCTGGGCCTGCCCCCCGCTGTCCCCTGCGAGCTCCAGCCAGCGCGTCCCACGGAGCCGGACCCTGAGGGAGACGTGCCCACTCTGGGGGTTGGTGCCCGTTGCCCAGCGCTGCCAGAACAGTCGGGTTTGTTACTCGACCGGGCATGGCTGAGGAAAGTCTGGGGCCACCCCAGAGAAAGGCAGGGCCCAGCCCAGGTATCGTGAAGCTCCTTGGTCAGGCAGTGGCTGTGCCGGCCCTGCTGGGGCAGCTCCCAGATGAAAGCGCTGCCTCCCTCCAGGAGCCGACTTGCCTCCCACCCTGCGTTCTCCAGCCAGGGGATGGTGCCCGGTGGGGAAACCCATCTCCCCCGGGCGCTGGGGGGTCAGAGCCCCGGGGACTGGTTTTGCCATTGTCTGCCGGGCTTCTCCACTGATGTGGGGTTGGCCTCAGCCCGTCCTTAATGACCCGTCCTGGCTCAGAGAGCTGGTGACATTCACACCAATGTGTCTCCCCCTCCCTGAGAGCCAGCTGGCCTGTGCCCCCGGGTAACACCACAACGTATGGGGAAACTGAGGCGCACACAAGATTAATGAAAATATTACAGAAAATTCCCACTCTCACTAAGGAACACCCTTTGTGATATAAAAGTGTAGGGAGCCCTGGGCTGGGATAGCAGGGGGTGCAGGTCAGGATTGAGGGGCATCAGTAGAGCTGGTTGGGGGCAGCCCAGGGCTAGGACAGAAGAGGCTGTGGGTCAGGGTGGAGGGGCCCTGGGGGAGCTGGATTAGCCGAAGGCTGCAGCCCCTTTCCCAGGCGGGAGCAGGAACCTGGCGTTGCGGCTGCAGAGGAAGGTGCGTGAGCGTGGAGATGGGGCCGGGAGAGGGCTGGGCTGGGGAAGTGGATCGTTGTCCCTGTGTGGCCCTGGGGCAGATCGTGGACGGGCTGCCCTGGGGACGGTGCCCAAGGTTCCCCTGCCGCTGGGCGCTGACCAGGGCCCTCCCTGCAGGTTGGCTCGGAGAGTGCGCAGGGCGCTGAGTCCCTGCTGACCGAGCTGGTGCTGCGCCGCATCTCAGCCACGTCCCAGAACCTGACGGCCTTCGAGGAGGCCATGGCCAAGTCCTACCTGATCAGCGCCGACATGGCCCACGCCGTGCATCCCAACTACGTGTGAGTGAGCGGGCTGGGGACTCCCCGCGGCACCCGCCTGGAGGCTGTGGCACATGCCCGCCAGAGCAGGGCGGGTGTAACGCCAAGGCCTCACGTAGGAAGCAGGGGTGGGAGGGCAGGTTGCCCCCAGGGCTCGGGGCTGTCTGGGGGGCAAATGGGGCTGGGGGAGAGGCCTGAGTCCCAGCCCTGCTGGGAGTAACGTGCAGCTTCTCTTGCAGGGACAAGCATGAGGAGAATCACCGGCCGGCTTTCCACAAGGTGAGCGCAGCCCCCTCCCTGCGGCTGGGCAACGGGGGGTCCCTCGGGGAGGCCTGGAGGGGGAGCTTCCTACACCCCCTTCTCAGAGCCAGGCTCTTAGCACCCCAGGGCCCTTCCCCGGCACTCACTTTGCTCCAGACAGCTGGGGTCCCAGTCGAGGGGCCCCGATCCCGACTTGGAGCAGACCCTGGCCACAGGCTGCTCTGAGCCCCCTTGGCCTGTGCTGAACCTCGAGCCAGCCCCCACGGGCTTCCTGGGCTAGGGCTGTGCCCCATTGGGGGAGGGGCTGCAGGGCATGGGGGCCCCAGGGTGTTGGTTGGGTTTCATTAGTCACAGGAGACCAGGTGCAACCCTGCTCAGTGAGGCTGAGGGCCGGTAGGGCGCTGGGCACTGGGGCAGATCCCGCTGCCAGGAACGCCGCCGTCCCACCTGGGGGTCAGCACCGGGCTGAGTTGAGGTTTCTGCCAGGGCCCCGTGATCAAGGTGAACAGCAACCAGCGCTACGCCTCCACGGCCGTCACTGAGGCGGTGATCCGGGAGATCGCGGGCCGCGTTGGTGTCCCCCTGCAGGTAAGTGCCCCGGCCTCAGCCAGCACGGGTGCCGCCCGGGGACTCCGCTCTCATGACCTGTGACCATGCATGGGTCACGCCCCATGGTCACGAGCAGAACGGCCTCCCTGCATGGGAAACCGCAAAGGTAGTGTTCCACAGGGTCTGCTCTGCCCAGACCTCAGGGAGTGCCCCCCACTTCCTCAGGGCAGGCCCATGGCCTGCACGACCCCCAGCCTGGGCCTTTGGGCACAGCAACCCCTGTGAGTCCTGTGAGGGACGTTGGTCTCCCTTCGGGGCACGGTGCTGCCAGCCAGCATGTGCGGTGACGCTGGGCAGCCCATGGACAGCGAGGTGGCTGTGTGTGGGGCTCCTGGCAGCAGCTGGTTGGTGTGAGAGCAGCAGGCCCAGCATCATAGCAACGAGGGGACCTTGAGACGTCGTCGTGTCCAGCCACTGCTGTGCACTGAGCCAGGAAACCTCCACTGGCCCTGCCAGGGGTTTGTCTGACCTGTCCTTAGAAACCTCCGATGGGGGGTTCCACAACCCCCCGTTCCAGGGTGCAACTGCCCGGAGAGTTAGAAAGTTTCCCCCAGTCTCTAACCTAAACCATCTTTGCTCCAGCCCGAGCCCATTGCTGCTTGTCCTGCCCTCAGTGGCCAAGGAGAACAACTGATCACACCCTCTGTATAATAGCCCGCAACGTATTTGAAGCCTGTTATCAGGTTCCCCTTTGGTCGTCTCCTCTCCAGACAAGACAGGCCAGCTTTTAACCTTTCCTCACAGGTCGGGTTTTTGAAACCTTTGATCAGTTTTGTTGCTCTTCTCTGGAGCCTCTTCCATTTGTTCATGTCTTTCCTAAAGTGCAGTGCCCAGAACTGGACACACAACTGCCGCTGAGGCCTCACCGGTGCCAGGAAGAGCAGGGCAGTTACCTCCTGTCTCTTGCACTTAATGAGTTTAAGTCCAGAATGAGATTAGCCGGTTTTGCATCTGCATCTCACTGTTGACACACATTCAGTTTATGATCCACTATGGCACCCAGACCCTTCCAAGCAGCGCTACCACCGCTATAGCCAGCTAGTCCCCATTTTGTAGTTGTGCCTTTGGTTTTTCCTTTCTAAGTGACATGCCTTGTACTTGTCTTGATTGAATTTCACCTTCTTGATTTCAGACCAATTCTCCAAGGTCTTTTTGAATTCTAACCCTGTGCCCCAAAGTGCTGGCAACCCCTCCTAGCCCTTCCTCAGTGTGTTTTATAAACATATACACTCCACTCCATTACCCAAGTCATTAATGAAAATATGGGATGGCCCCAGCTCCAGGACAGACCCCTGCGGGACTCCGCTAGCTGCACCCACCCCATCTGACAGCAAACCGTTGAGTACAGTCTCTCCCACCTGATGGGAGTTTCATTCAGACTATATTTCCCTAGTTTGCTTATGAGACTCTCGTGGGACTGTGTCAGAAGCCCGACTAAAATCAGATGTATCGTGGCTCCTGTCTCCCAGTACCCCTGTCAGAGAAGGAAATGATGCTGGTGTGGCAGGATTTGTTCTTAACAAACCCACGCTGGCTATTCCTTAGAACCCCACGACCCTCTCGGTGCTTACAACTGATTGTTTAATCGTTTGTTCCAGTCAATTTCCAGCTATTGGCATTAGGCTGGCTGGTCTGTAATTCCCTGGGACCCCTTTTGAAAGACAGATTCTGTGTCTGCCCTTCTGTCCTGGAGTTTTCAAAGATGGCTGCTAATGGTTCTGAGATCGCTTCAGTACTTTCTGAAGTACCTGAGGATGAATTTCATCAGGCCCAGCTGATTTGGCTACCTCTAACTCTACTAAACATTCACTACCCTGTTCTATTTCCGGTTTGGTTGGCATTCCTCCCCCTTGTTGTTTATATGAATTGTGCAGAGTGTCCGGTCACTGTAACCTTTTCAGTAAAGACTGAAGCAAAATAGACATTAAATTCCGCAGCCTTCTTGACGTCAGCACTTACTCGCTTGCCTTCCCTGCTGCGTACATGTACCTTCATCTTCCATTTGCTCCTTGTGTATTTAAAGACTTCCCTCTTGCTGCATTTTGTGTCCCTTGCTAGGTGTGACTCATTTTGTGCTTTGCCTGTCTGATTTTGTCCGACCTCTGTGTGCTGCTCCATCCTCCTTAGCAATTGCCTGGTTTCTGCTTTTGTAGGATTCTTCTTGAGTTCGTATTGATGGAAGCCACAGCTCCCCCATGCCCACTTCCCTCTGCTCCACCTTTGCTGTCCGCCCGGCCTGCCTGGCATCTCTTCTCAACACAGCCACTTGACACCTTCTGCCTTTGTTCTTGGGGTAGGGCTTTTGCCCTGCCTCCCTGCAGTGGATGCAGCCACTTGCCACAGGTGTTAATGTGCAGTCATTGAGGTTTCCAGGCAGATGTGCTGATTCCAGCCCGGTGGCTCTGTGTCGGGAGTGCCCTGGCCTGGGCTCCATGTGGCAGGTGAAACACAAGTTCTTTCCCACCATGGGGTGGCAATTCCAAGGTGATAGGCGCAGAGCTGGACAAACCGTTCACAATAGGATTCCTAGATTCCCTGCCAGAAGGGACCAGAGTTACTATCTCGTCTGACCTCCTGCCTGGCACAGGCCAGAGAACAGCCCCTTGATCATTCCTAGAGCAAGCTCCAAAAATGCCCACACTTGTCGTCGGGAGGCCCTGGTGCATGCCCTTTGCTGCCCCCCAGGAACTGTGGGGCCCAGGGACCCCCCCTCAGCTGCTGGTGTCTGCTGCTGGCTCCTCCACAGATGCCCCTGGGGCTCCCTGAAATGCTAGCTGCAGAGCTGAGATTCCCCCCAGGTGCGAACACAGGCCAAGGGAGAAGATGCCTCAGTGGAGGGCTGGCAGGGAGGGGAGAGATGAGACCAGATGTGACCTGGTAGGGTCAGACGCCCTGTTCCCCAGGGGCTGGTTCACCCTGCCTTGCCATCACCTCCCTCCTTGCTCACCATTGGCCCATGGATTTCCATGGCAAACAGGGCTGTGGTGCCCCCCCCACCAGAGTCACTCAGGTACCAGGGCAGGCCAGGGATGCCCCCTAAATGAATGGCTGCGCAGCAAGTGAGCTGTGCCCCCCTGCTCTGCTGCCCTCTCCCCTGGGAGCTGGATTCCTGGGGGACGGTGGGACAGATCCCGAGACCCTGGAGCCACGGAGGGAGGGGCAGCACTGAGGCGCTCCCAGCCTTGTGCTGGTGTGTCCCTGGCTCCAGGGCATCTGGTCTGCACTGAGCCCTGAGGGAAGCAGGCTGTGGGGGGCTGCCAGACCTCTGGGCTCATTAGTGGCATGTCCAGGCCATTGGCTGTGCCCCCCGCCCCACCGTCAGTGGTGAGCCCGGCCTGCTGGCTGCCTGGGGTGCTCTCTGAGGTGCTGATGGGGCTGGGGAGTTGGGGGCAATGGTCGGACACCCCTGCCCACCCTTGCTCTTTTGCCTGTCCCAGGAGTTCATGGTGCGAAACGACGTGCCGTGTGGCACCACCATTGGGCCCATCCTGGCCTCCCGGCTGGGGCTGCGGGTCCTGGACATCGGCTGCCCACAGCTGGCCATGCACTCGATCCGCGAGATGTGCTGCACCTCCAGCGTGCTGCAGAGCATCACCCTCTTCCAGGTGAGACCATGCCCCATCCTGTCCTGGCTCTCCCTGTCCTCTTGTAGCCGCTACAGCTCCCGGGACTGCAGAGCATCGCCCTGTCCCCCTACACATGGAACACCTCTGAGGTGCCGAGCATTGCCCTCTCGCGGGTCCCCTGCACAGAGCCCCCCTCCGCCCCTGCCTTCCTTACATCTCTGGGGGCTTTGAGGTAAGTGCTGGGGTCCCCTGCAGCCCCCGGTCTCTCCCCCCCCCCGGGCTGACGCTCTGTGCACAAGGTAAGAGCCAGGCCCTGCTGCCTTGGCTCTCTCTGACCTCCCCCCATCCCCACCCCCTCTGCTCCAGCCCCTCCCTGGCCTGTTTCATCCCGGAATGGTTGCCACAGCAACCTGCAGTGGCCGTGAGTCACTGAGTGGTTACTATGGCAACATCATCCTGCACTAAGTGACTCGCTGGCTGCCTTGGTGAGGCTTGTGTAACTGAACCGGGAGCAGCTGTTCCCGCCCCCCTTGGGCCGACCCTGCCCTGGCCCCAGCCCTGATCTCTCCCTCTCTCCTTCCAGGGCTTCTTCAGCCTCTTCCCAGACCTGGACTGCAGCCTGCTGGTCGACTGAGCCGGGCGCTACCCGGGCTGGCTATTAAAGTGCATTCTCCATCCACAGCACGTGGCTCTGTGGGGGCGGGGGACAGGAGTCGGGGCGCCCAGCTCGCAGCCAGACAGCGTGGGCAGCGCCTGGTCCCCCTGCGGGGGCGGGGAGCAGTACAGGCCCACCCCTGGGAAGGGGCAGTGGGGGAAGGAGAAGAGCCCCTCCCTGCAAGCCCCCAGAAGTGGGGAGAGGCCGGGGGGGTGGTCAGCATAAGACTTTGAACCCTGGGTGCAGAGCAGGGACACTGCCTCCCCCCGGCCAGGAGCCTTCATCCAGCCCAGGGGGCCCCCTTTGTGGGGGGGGGTCAGCCTGGCGTGGCTGCTGTGGACCTGACAGCTGCTCTCTGGGCTCATTTCACCCAGGGGTCCCGGCCCTGGTGGTTTGGGGGTGGGGGCCTGGGGATTTCAGCATCTTCTGTAGCATTTGAGCTTTGGTTGAACCCAAACATTGTTCCGAGCCGGCCGCCCAGGCTGGCAGGCCCACGGCTGCAAGGCTCAGAACCTGCCCCCGGCCAGTCCCAGGCGGCACAAGCGGCCGGGGAGGCTACTCCCAGGCTCCGTTCGCTGAGCTGTGCGCAGCAGGGAATGGGACATGGCCAGCACTCTCAGGCCAGGGCTTCCCCTCCGGCTGCGGCTGTCCCAAGGGGCCGTGCAGGGCCCCCTGCCTTCCCACTGGAGACTGCAGCCCATCCCCTCCCCAGAGCCCGCAGGGGCAGAGGCAGGCCCAACGCCAGCCGAGGCTGGACAGATCAGGCTGGAAAGAGGCAGGCTTGCCGGTGAGCGAAGCTGGAGTGTGCTGTCATGAGCGGGCAGGGGCAGGGTGAGCCGCAGCTGGGCCTTTGCCTGCAGGGAGCTGCTCCCCTCTGCCCCCTCTTATCTTGGCTTCGTTCAGCCCCAACTCCTGGTTCTGGCGGGTGGGTACAGCCCTCGGGTGGGGGAGTTCTGGTCCCCACAGCACTTGGGGCTGGTAGCCACAGGCCCTGGGGTGGAGGCCAGGAAGCTGGCTGCCACTGACCCTTCTGGCTGCTTGCTGTCAGGTCTGGGCCCCAGGTCGCGGCTTGCTGTGAAGACTCATTGGCTGGCTGCTTTCCATCCCCTGCCCCACCCTAGCGCTGTTCTGGCCATGGTCTCGGGCCAGGCTGAGATTGGGGCACGCGGCACAGAATGTGGCCGGCAAGCTCCTGCGGGTGGTTATAGCTTCACCCAGCCAGCAACAAACCAGATTCTTGTTGCCTGACGGGTCCCGCAGGTCCCTTAAAGCCATCCCGGCCTGAGGCATCCATCCAGGCAGTCCCGGCAGATGGGAGGGGGTTACTGGAAATCTTGCCCCATAGTGAAACATTCTACTAATCCCAACGGAGCGGAGCCATTACACTCCAGGTCAGCGAACATTTCGGATCTCACCCAAACACGCTCACAGCCAGGTCTTGTTAACTAAACTAACGTGTATTGAAAGCGGAGGGCGAGGGTATGGGTTAACAGCATCATTCACACAGATACGAAAGTCCATAGGTCAGTTTTGCAGAGGTGATAAGCTGGGTGGCAGACGTTTCTCTCAGGATCATAGGTTATAATCCAACAGCCAGCTCAGGGCTAGAGCCTGTATAATTTCTTCCATGAGAGAGAGCAGGTACCTCTGGCGACCCCACTCTTGCGACTCAAAGTCCCTCCCCCCAAGCAGATCTGAGATAAACAGGATCAGGACCCTAGAATCTTTGTATAGACCCTGGGTGGTTTATCGATATCCTCTTGACAGCGGGTGTTTCCTTGAGTGGATTATAGGTTTACTTGTGGCTTTGAAGTATCACCGCCTATTTCCTGTGCACACCAGTAACTAGCTCCATTAGTGGAAGATAATCCATGTCTCCAGCCATGTACAGCTAGTTATTGCAAGCCTCAGGGAGGGAGAAAACCAGTGACAGTGCTAGAGCCAAGTTTCATCTAAATGTTAATATCTCCTTTTGATTTCTGAACTGACAGGCTAGAGAGCCAGGCACTCTTTGGTTACCTCACGAACCGTAGGTCAGTACGGACATCGCTAGCCGCTCGCAATCTGCTGACCACACTGCTGTGGTCTGTGCAGGGGGCTTTGCGAGCTAGTTACAAGGAATGGCTCAAATGACCATTGGGATCTTTTACAAATATGTTTCTAAAGGTTGAGCCTGGGGATCATTGCAGCCGGTTAGTGGCTTCCCCCTTCCTGGTCGAGCATCCCAGCTGTGCTCCCAAAGGAGCCGGGGGGCTGCAGTTCAGCAGGTGCTCCTTGCCCAGTGGGTCTGACAGAACCCTTCCAGCCACCCCCAGGCTGTGCCTGGCCCTGTAGGGCTCTAAATGGGGCTGTGCTGATTGGTGTCCTCTTGAAATCTGCAGGAGGAAGCCTGTGGAAGGGGCTGTGATGCTCTGCAGCAGCAGCTTTGTGGAGAAGCTGCTCTGCTTCGTCCAACCTCAGGGCATTGGCAGTTGCCTTGTGTCCTAAAGCAACAGGTTCAGCTCCTCCCACCTTTGATAAATGCCTGGCTTTGTGTGTACAGCGCCTTGCACGCCACTGGCTCCCACCTGGGCTGTGCCAACGGCTCTCAGCTGCTAGGGCACCCCGGTGACCATGAGAGGAATGGCTAGCGACCCGCTGCCTTCAGGCGCAAACCCAGCTGTGGCTGAAAAGAGCATCCTGCCTTGGGTGCCATTCGCCACCAACAGTGCCGCGCAACGGCTCACTTGGCCAGGGCCGGGCGGCAGGCTCTCGGGGATGCAGATTGGCAGCATCTCCCCCTGCGGCCTAGCTGAGAGGGCTGCACGGCCAGAGGCAACATTGCGGAGCCTGATCCAGGCGTTCGCTGCAGAGGAGCAGGCAGCATCTCTCGCTGGTCCCCAGCGCTGTTTCTAGGTGCCCCTCATTGCAATGATGTTGGCCCCACAGCTCTGGCCGTGGGAGAGGACTCATAGGGGAGAGCCCACATCTCTGACATGAGACTCAGCAAGATGGGACCCCCCTGGAGGTCAGCAGCAACGTGATCTGGCTGGGCTGAGCATCTGGGGCCTGGCCTGCACCTATCGTTTGCTGTTCGCTGTTAATTGTGAGGCAGGTTGAGACAGCTGGGTCCTGCTCCCTTCACCCTGCAGAGTGGGGTGGGGCTGGGCAGACGTTTCCTAGGGCAGCAGTGGTGGGAGGGGGCAGCTGGGGGCTGAGACTCTCCTTCTTTTCTAACAAAGCTCCCTGGCCATGTCAGAAGAAAGCTGCTTTCAGCAATTCCTCCCAGCACAGGCCACCGGCTCGGCCCACCCCCAAACATCGCTCCCCGCCGGGGCAGCCAGGAGTCCTCAGCCCAGCCACTGGCCAGCTGCTCTGCAGCGTTAAACTTGCCTCCAGCCACGCACCAGTGTTCAGACAAACAGTAACAGCCTGGCCGCCTAGCCTGCCTCTGCCGAGGACTGCGCTAGCCCTGTCCCCAAGCCCCGGTGTCCCTCTGGCTGCGGGGGCTGGGCCTGATGGCAGGGCACCATTCGCTAATGTTTGTGAAGGGCCAGCTCGTAGCAGAGCAGCCGCGCTGCTGTGGGGAAGGTTGAGCAGCACTTTGTGTCTCAGCCCTAAAATCTTCCTGCTGATTCAGATTGCCTTGAAAATGGCAGCCCCTCCCGGGGGGTGCAGGTTCGGGGCCAAATTTGGGGGTTCTTTGAGCCAGGGGTTTCTGAGATGCATTCCCCTACAACAGGTTCTTCTGGCTGGTGCACAAGGCTGGAGCACAAAGTCTGGCTCCAGCAATGGTCACAGGTGGTCTCTGGTCACAGCATTTATCCCAGCTGCCCCTTCGGGGAGCACGACAGAACACGCCACGCGGAAGAGTGTGTCTCTGGAATAGCACGGGCTGAAAGCTGGCCAGCACTTGTGCCCCAGGCCCAAGCGAGAGTTTTAGGTAGGGTCTTGTCGGTAATTTGGTGGCTCCAGCGGACAGGCTGTGGTTATGGAACTGCACCCCCGTGCTGTAAGTTTAAACCCGCCCCAGGGCAGAAATTGGCAAATGAGGATTGGCCCTTCCTGCAATGGACAAGGCCTTGCCCACTAGCGAGTGGTGCTGGCCTGCGGGGGCCGGCCTGCACTGGGGGTGCGAGCTGGCAGGATCCGAGTCAGGAGAGGCATGGGATGGTCTGTGCTCGTAATGGTTTAATGGGCTGTGGCTATTTACTGCTCTCACTGCGGTGCCTAGGAGCCCTCATCGTGCTGCAGGCCCCCTTCCTCCAAAGCGAGGTGGGGAACCAAGGCCGATCCCTGCCCCAACACGCTCACAATCCAAGGGGGACTCGTGCAATGAGCCAGCGCTGGGCAGCTTGGCAGGTTGTGGGCTCAGCACACCGGCCGGTGCCGTTTTCTGTCAGCCTCGTGGCAAAGCAGTGTTTTGAGGACGGATTTGAAGCTGGATAATGGGGTAGCTCTGTGGGTGTTTATGGGATGCACCTCTGTGACCACAGGCCCCCCCATGGCCTTGGCAGGGGGCATGGGGGTGGACGGGTTTGCAGGTGCTTCAGAGTCTGATGGCTACCAAACCGTGTGCCCAAGGGTGGCATGGCAGGGCTCTTCTCAGAGCCAAGGAAGCTGTGGGCACTGCAGTCAGTGTGCTGTGTGGGTAAGGCCATTGTTTAAACCGTTCTGTAGCTACGCTGAAAACTGCTCTTCAGGTGTGTAAATTCAGACTGTCCCCGGGGTCTGGTCAGGCAGGGGCAGGGGACGCCCATCACCCTGGCTGGTCACTGAGTCCCGTGTCTCACACAGCCAGTCTATTCATGGACAGAGCAACCAATCAAGATTGCAAAGCCAGCAAGAGATCACAAAAGCAACCAGAAGAAACGCAACAGGAAGGCACCTGGTTTATGACTAAGGTGAAAAGAATGACAGGTGACTGCACGGAGACACGTGGGGCCTTGCCGTGGGGAACTGAACAGAGAGCATGGCTTGGGTCACGCACAAGGAGCCCAGCTGCCGTGGCTGAGCGGTGCTGGTGAGCAGCGCTCCAGGCCATGACGGTAGCTAGGGACAGAAGTCTAGGTGCTAGACTGTGTGTTATGGTTTTATTTCACCTGGAACGAGTTGGTTCCACCAGTTCTACTTGCTGTCTTTGGGCAGTCAGTGTGTACTTGTTTTCATGCTAGTCCCAGCGAGGTGCTGTGCGTTAATGGAGGAGAGACCTGCGGCATCCCTGACACGCTGGTACATACGGTGCCTTTGGGAACAGCGGGTCCGTGCAAGCTGCGAGTGTCTAGTGCACCTTGCAGGGCTTGAGGATCAGAAGTGGAAGCTTGGTCAGATGACTAGGGAGGATTATAAAAATACTGCTCGAACATGCAGGAATTAAATCAGGAAGGCCAAAGCGCAATTGGAGTTGCAGCTAGCAAGGGACGTGAAGGGGAACAAGAAGGGTTTCTACAGGTATGTTAGCAACAATAGGAAGATTAAGGAAAGTGTGGGCCCCTCAAAGAATGGGGGAGGCAACCTAGTGACAGAGGATGTGGAGAAAGCTGAGGTACTCAATGCCTTTTTTGCCTCTGTCTTCACAGGCAAGGTCAGCTCCCAGACTACTGCACTGGGTGGCACAGAATGGGGAGGAGGTGAACATCCCGCAGTGCTGAAGGAACAGGTCCAGGAATATTTAGAAAGATGGGACATCCACAAGTCCATGGGGCCAGATGCAATGCACCGAAGGGTGCTGAGGGAGTTAGCTGATGTGATTTCAGAGCCATTGGCTATTATCTTTGAAAGCTCGTGGCAATTGGGGGAGGTCCCTGATGACTGGAAAAAGGCAAATATAGTGCCCATCTTCAAGAAAGGGAAGAAAGAGGATCCAGGGAACTATAGTCTGGTCAGCCTCACCTCAATCCCTAGAAAAATCATGGAGCAGGTCCTCAAGGAATCCATTTTAAGGCACTTGAAAGAGAGGAAGGTGATCAGGAGCAGTCAACATGGATTCACCAAGGGAAAGTCATCCCTGACCAACCTGATTGCTTTTTATGAAGAGGTGACTGGTTCTGTGGATGAGGGGAAAGCGCTGGATGTGATATACCTTGACTTTAGCAAAGCTTTTGATATGGTCTCCCACAGTATTCTTATCAGCAAGTTAAAAAAGTATGGGTTGGATGAATGGACTATAAAATGGATAGAGAACTGGCTAGAGCAAAGGGCTTAACGAGTAGTGATCAATGGCTCCATGTCTAGCTGGCAGCCGGTCACAAGCAGAGTGCCCCAGGGGTCAGTCGTGGGGCTGGTTTTGTTCAACATCTCATTAATGATCTGGAGGATGGGGTGATGCACCCTCAGCAAGTTTGCAGATGACACTAAGCTGGGGGAGTGGTAGATACCCTGGAAGGGAGGGATAGGATACAGAAGGACCTAAACAAATTGGAGGATTGGGCCAAAAGAAATCTGCTGAGGTTCAACAAGGACAAGTGCAGAGTCCTGCACTTAGGACAGAAGAATCCCATGCACAGCTACAGACTGGGGACCAATGGGCTAGGCAGCAGTTCTGCAGAAAAGGACCTGGGGGTTACAGTGGATAAGAAGCTGGATAGGAGTCAGCAGTGTGCCCTGGTTGCCAAGAAGGCTAATGGCATATTGAGCTGCATTAGTAAGAGCATTGCCAGCAGATTGCAGGAAGTGATTATTCCCCTCTATTCGGCATTGGTGAGGCTGCATTTGGAGTGTTGTGTCCAGTTTTGGGCCCCCACTACAAAAAGGATGTGGACAAATTGGAGAGAGTCCAGCGGAGGGAAACAAAAATGACGAGGGGGCTGGAGCACAAGACTTATGAGGAGTGGCTAAGGGAACTAGGCCTGTTTAGTCTGCAGAAGAGAAGAATAAGGGGGGATTTGATAGCAGCCTTTAACTACCTTAAAGGGGGTTCCAGGGAGGATGGAGCTAGGCTGTTCTCAATGGTGGCAGATGACAGAACAAGGAGCAACGGTCTCAAGTTGCAGTGGGGGAGGTCTAGGTTGGACATTAGGGAAAAGTTTTTCCCTAGGAGGGTGGTGAAGCACTGGAATGGGTTACCTAGGGAGGGGGTGGCATCTCTATCTTTAGAGGTTTTTAAGCTTCGGCTTGACAAAACCCTTGCCGGGATGATTTAGCTGAGATTATTCCTGCTTTGAGCAGGGGGTTGGACTAGATACCTCTGAGGTCCCTTCTAACTCTAATATTCTATGATTCTCTGATTCAGTGTGCTCATGGCTAGCCTGCAGAGGGACAGCAGGGCCTGGGAAGCCTGGAGGGCAGTGCTGGTGGACTTCGGGGTTGACTCCTGGCCGCATAGATATGGCTTCTTCACCCTGTGGGCTGGTGGTAGCGAGGGGCTTTCCAGCCGGGAAGGGGTGCAAAGAGAGGGTGAAAGTGACGAGCCAGGAGAATGAGCTTTGCTGGATGGAGGTGAGGGGCAGGGGGCCGTGTGGCCGGGCCGGAGAGAACCGTGTCGCCTTAGCAGTGAACTGGCCATGCCGACTGGCGTTAAACTCTGAAGATGCGTTGGGTGGGGGCAGCATAGCCAGGACTCTGGCTGCACTGAGTGCAGGGCCCTCCCAGCACTGTGGGTGGGGAGGTGGCCGGGATCGGCAGGGCAAGAGGGTTGTTGGTAGAGGCCGATTTCACCAGATACGCACACCCCTCTGGAAAAGCATCTCCAGCCAGTCACTGACAGGCCCAGCTGGGCCAAGGGGGCGAAACACTGCCCAGGAGACCTTACCAGAGTCTGCGCCGCGATCTAACCCCCCACTACATTGTCCCACCCCACTGCCCCACCCTGTCCCAGTGTCTGCCTTGCCCCATTAGCCCACCCTGCCCCCTCCTGACTCCCACATTGTCCCACCCTGCTCCTTTGTCCCCCACCACATTATCTGTCCCTCCCCATTGTCCCACCCTGCCCCTGTCTGTCCTGCTGCCCCACTGTCTGACTCCCCTGACATTGCCCCGCCCTGCCCTATTGTCTGTCCCACCCCATTGCTCTGCCCCGCCCCCATTGTCAGTCTGGACCCAGTGCCCTGCCCCACTCTTTTGCCCCACCCTGCCCTGCCCCATTGTCTGACCCCACCCCCGTCAGCCATGGACATTGACTCTCTTGCCCTCCTAGACTCCCCCCACATTGTCCGTCCCCATTGCCCTGCCCTGCCCCATTGCCAGTCTTGCCACATGGCCCCACCCCACTGCCTGAGCCACCCAGCCAGCCCCGGGCACTGCCCCCAACACGGGTCTGTAACGCCACGTGCCTGGGAGCCCCGCCCAGCGGGTGTGAGGGCGTGTCCCGGCGGCGGGCTGGGATTGGTGCGCTCTGTGGGGGCGTGTCTCTTGAAGCGACTTGCCCCCCCGCTGGGTCGCGGTTGGTGCGACCTGCAGGGGGCGTGGCTCCTCGGAGAGGGGCGTATCCTACGGGCACGTGTGATTGGTGCAGCCCTCATTGGGCGGGGCTCTCGGGGGCGGGTTCAGCCCGGTCGCAGGATGCGGTTGGCCCGAGTTGAAGGGCGAGTCTCCGGCTCGCTGGCGATTGGTGCGCCCCAAAGGAGGCGGAGCTATTCGTAAAGGGGCGTGCCGCGGGACCGCTTCGGTCGCTCAGGGGCGTGTCCGAGCGGTGGGTGGCGATTGGCTCCGCTCTTGGGGGCGTGTCTGCGCAGCCGGCTGTGATTGGCCCCGCGGGCGGTGTGGGCGGGGCCTGGCCGGCGAGGCGCTGGGCTGGGCCGGGCCGGGCCGGGCATGGTGCGGCGAGGATGAGGATGGGGCTGGGGCGGCGGCTGCGGCCGCTCCTCTGCCTCCTGCTCGTGTCCGGCCGCCTGCTGCGGGCCGGCGGCGCCGGGACCCGCGGTGAGGGGCGCGGGGGGCGGGACCCGCGGTGAGGGGCGCTGGGCTGGGCTGGGGACCCGCGGTGAGGGGCGCTGGGCTGGGCTGGGGACTCGCGGTGAGGGGCGCGGGACTCGCGGGGGGGCTGGGACCGGGCTGGGGGGCGCCGATGGGGGGCCGGGGCCGGGCGGGGCAGCGGGCCGTGCGGCTCCCGGGGTGCTCTCTGCGCGCCCTGGTGTCTCCGAGCGGCACCCCCGTGCCCGGGGCGCTGCTGCTGCTCGGACCCCAACCCTCGAGGCTGGGGGGCACCCGCTCCCCCCGCGCAGTGGGGCTCCCAGCAGGGCAAGCGGGGACCAGCTGGCGCCGACACGCCCGCCCCGCGCACCTGGGCGGGGGGCGCTGGCCCTAGCGCTGCCTCGCGGCGCGGTGGGGGTCGCGGTGTGGCGGGGGCGGGGGCGAGGTCCCCCCTTTGTGACGTGTTGGGAGTCCCGGAGCTGCATCCCCCCCCCCCGCACGGCTGTGACCTTCCCCTCGGGGAGCAGGCGCCGGGGGCACTGGCCGGGGTGGGTCTGGCTGTAGTTTCTTTTTCCTGTCCCTGGTGCCGGGCTGGGGGGCGAGAGGGGCACTTTCCCTCCCAGAGCCCTGGGGTCTGCATCCAGCTTCATTGCAGGCACGCCATGTTTCCATCCCAGGCTAGGCAGAGCCCTGGGAGGTCGCTGGCTGCCCTAGCAGGGGTGACCCCACAGGCTGCACCTGGGAACCCGGAACCTGGCTCCCCTGAGGGGCCGGAGGGTCGGCAGTGCAGTTGGGGACTGAGCCCGGGTGGCTGCGGGCCAGGATCCAGCCTGGAGCTTTGCAAACAAACACTCAAGGAATATGCAGCTGTGAGCACAAACAGGGCCCAGACTCTCACTTCCCCCGTATCTAGCTGGACCCTGCCGCTTCCAGCAGGGCGATGCTGTCACGAGGCACCTCATGGAGCTTGCACCCCCCCCAGCACATCTCTCTAGCTGCTCCTTAGCAATGCGCTAATCTCCTGTTTCAGACATTATTCCTCCTCTGCTCGGCCGCAGACGTCACTCGGTCCCTGGGCCCTGCCTGGCAGTGCTGGGTAAATGCCTCCCCTTTTCCTCCGCTTACGCCATCCCAGCTGCTGCCTTTGACAGCCCATCTGTCTGTTCTGGGCTTGGAGGCGGGGGAGCTGTGGAACCTCCCGCCCCTTGGTTTATAGCAGCTGGGAAGGTGTCCCGTTCGCTCACCCCTCCTGCTGAGGGTCCGTCTCCCCTCCCAAGGCTTCTCCCCCCATGCATCTCATCTGCTGCGGGGCCCAGATGGGAGCCTGGCAGAGAGGGACACCGGCTGGCCCTTCCCTTGCTGAGACGCTCAAAGGGACTGCACGGCGGGTGCTGCTGACGCGGCGCTGGGGACAGCCACTGGCCCTTGCTGTCGTGGGACGTGCCAGATGTCCACGCCCCTCCAACGCTCCCATCCCCCCCAGCTGGGGCTCTTGTGCCCTGGGACGCCTGCTGCCATTTGGGTTTCCACGTGGTCCTGGGGCTGAGCTGGGCTTTCCTGCACCTCCCAGGCCTGTGGCTGAAAGGGGCTGAGCCTGGCACCCCTCCTGGCAGGGATGGAGTCCAGGGAAAGCTCCCCTCTCTGCCCACAGGGCTGCAGTGCCTCCTCTCTGGGCTGGTTCTCACTTGGGCCCCCGCAGCCTTTGTTCCTGTCCTGCTTTGCTGGTGCCTCTTCCTGTACCACGCTGGCCAGTTCAGAGGTGCCCCCCCCCTCCTTGCCAAGCATGGATGGCCTCCCTCTCCTTCCCAGCTCTCTCCTCCATGGTGGGGCATCAGCTTCCCCATTGTTCTCTGCCTCCTTCCCCCATCAGCCCGCCCCACAGGACAAGAGCCTCCCTCCACAGCGCTCCCCATCTGACATGGCCTCCCTCTGGCTTGGGACCTGGGCCCCCCCACTATCGGTCACAGCCAGGGCCCAGCAGGGCTGCACAGGGTGCTGAGCGGCTGGGTCCCAGATGAGCTCCCAGCGCAGCGCCCAGCAAAGCTCTCGATGCACTCGGGGCAGCAAGTCTTGCCCCACTTCACAGCTACTTCCTGGGCAGCCGGGAGGTGCGGGGGGGCAGCTGTGAACTGGATGCAGGGGGTTTGTGAGAGGCATGGGCATTGCTCCCGGTGGTTCCTCAGGCAGGTTGGGGTCATGGGTGGGGAAGTAGCCAGAGGCGAGGGTTTGGAGCACTGGAGGGTGCTATGTAGAGCCCCCTGTCCTCGGCAGGGAGCATGTGGGCATGTCCCGGGTCCGGGATGCCAGCGCCAAAGGGCCTGCGCTTTATCTTCCTGCTCCGGGACCTTGAAGCCTCTAAAAATCCAAATATTTTAGACAGATTGCTGCAGGCTCCAGCCGGTCTGCGTCAGGCCCGGGGCTCATCTCCAGGCAGCTTAGCCACAGTGCCTGCCCCGGGTCCAGCTCTGCCCCTGCAGCTTCTTCTGGGGCCATTCTCCCTCCCCTCCTGGGACCGAGCCTTGCTGGCTCCAGTGGCAATGGTCCTGGGCCCCTCCGGGCCTGGCGCGGCAGTGTGGTGAGCCCAGCGGTTACTGGGGGGGGCTGGCACAGGATTGTGTTGGGGAGCCGGCTTGTGGCGGGGGCTGGGAGTGGAAACTGATGATTTTGCCCCCCTTGAAGATAGCTGGGGTGCGTTTGGGGGGGATGTGCCAGGGCAGCTCAGAGCAGAGGAGCCCAGAGGATGCTGTGGACTCTAGGCAGGAGGCCTCGTCTCCACGCAGGGCCCCCAGAACACCCCCCATCCCCCTGCTAGGGGAGCTCATGGAGGTGGGAGAAGTGCTGCGCTAGAGATACGGAAGGGCAGTGGGGCTCCGTTACGCCCCGTCTGGGAGCAGGCCCCAGGAGCAGGCCCTGGCTGGGCTGGCCTGGTGACTGTCCAGGGCTGGTTGGGTAATAGAAGCGAGCATCTGCACAGCTCTGAGGACTTGCATCCTCCATCAGTAGCCTGTTGGACCCAGCCTGTGCTCTGGGACCAGACAGCTCCTGAGGGGGCTGGGCTGCGTGCTCCTCCCTGGCTAGCTGGGACTAGAAATGGGGCGTCTCCTCTGGGTCCCGCCAGCCTCCCCTTTGGAGCTCCTCGGGTCTGGCCCGGGTGCATCCTGGCGCTTGCACTTTGGCTTTGTATGGTGCAGTCCCTGTGGCTGTGGTGGGATGCTGGAGCCAGCGTCCCTGCAGGAGGACAAGTCGGAGTGCAGCTGTCAGCCCCCCATTTCTCCCTTCACAGAGAGGCTGTTGTGGGGGGGGTGTCTGTGCAGAGCACGGTCCGCCTAGCTGCCCCATAGTCCCCTCCCACCCTGGGCTGCCATCCGTGGCTTCTCCTGCCTTGGGAGGCCGCTGACTCACACTGCTGAGGATGTCAGAGCTGATGCTGCCGTGCATCTGCGTCTGCCTGTGACTCACCAGCCCCCAGCCCTCCGGGATGCTGCACGGTCCTGCTCTTCGGCACTCGGCTCTGCTCGCACCGGGCTGGGGGGGCACTCAGCGGTCCTGGGTCCTATCTGAGCCCATATGGGGCCAGCTCCCTCCATGGGCCCAGGGGGGCCTGCCTCGTTCCCCAGCCATCTGCTGCCCTGGGCCTTCCTTATAGAATCCTAGCAGATGAGGGCTTGAAGGGAGCTCAGGAGGTATCTAGTCCCACCCCCTGCTCAAAGCAGGACCAACCCCGACTAAACCATCCCAGCCAGGGCTTTGCCAGGCTGGGGTCAAAAACCTCTAAGAATGGAGATTCCACCCCCTCCCTAGGAAACACATCCCAGTGCTTCACCACCCTCCTAGGGAAAAAGTGTTTCCTAATGTCCAACCTAGACCAACCCCACTGCAACTCGAGACCGCTGCTCCTAGTTCTGTCATCTGCCGCCACTGAGAACAGCCTAGCTCCACCCTCCCTGGAACCCCTTTCAGGTAGTTAAAGGCTGCTGTCAAATCCCCCCTCATCCTTCTCTTCTGCAGACTAACTCCTCACGTGGGGTAACTGTCTCCCATGCCACCCAGAGCCTCAGTGCTACCACCTGCCCCACCTGTGGCTGGGCCTGTGTCTGTGTGGCCCTGTGTCCATGTGTAGGCTGCCCCATCCCTGCAGTGCCCAAGCACCCGCCTGGCATGGAGCAGCTGGCTCTTAATGTTGCCAATGCGTGCGCCCGGCCCCCTGGGCAGGGAGGGAGCAATTGACTCCTTGGGGTACATCTGAATTCCTGGCGCTTGTGTGTCTGCTGGTGGGTGCGGGAGCGGTTGGGGGGTTGGTGCTGGGAGCTCTCCTGGGGCTGTGTGGCTCTGTGCCGGTAGGAGCTGAGGCAGGGTCTCTGGCACTGGGCTGAGCTGGGCACGGAGCTCTTGGTGGTCTAGTCTGGCTCGGTGTCCCGCGCTCAGTGTGGTACCTGGCTGGGCCGGCTCTGTGCTGTGCTTGGGGCGAAGGCGGCAGGGAGTGGGCAGGTCTCTGGGCTGTTTGGGTTGGGGGGGGAGGGGACAGGTGCTGCCCCTGCCTCTGTGTAAAAGGAGATCCCTGCTGCACCCCAGGCCTCAAAGCTCTCCAAGGGACTCTGCGTCCTATGGAGTCGTCTTGGTTCTCCTCCCGGCAGGGGGGCAGGCAGGTCTCCTCCCTGCCCCCAGCCATGCCCATCTCCCTGCGGGGCCTGCACCAGCTGTCCCTATGGCCACCTCCCAGTGTCTGGCTGGCAGCTGCTGGCCCTCTCCAGTCTCCTTCACTGCTGGGTCCGCAGCCTGTACCCCCTTGTGTGCCAGCTCTCTTGGGGCAGGGCTGCTAGGATGGGGCCTGCAGACAGCTGGGCCCTGTCCTGGAGGAGTCAGAGCTGTGTTAAGCTGAGGGCTGCGGCAGCCACGTGTGAGGAGCCCCAGAACTGCCCCGGTTGCAGCCCCCTCCTCAAACACAGAGAGCTGGGGCCTGTGGATTGCCGCCCCCAGCATCCGGTGACCAGGCGGAGTGGATCTCACTGGAGTATTGCATGCTGTAGCCTTGGGGGCCCACACCTGTGTTGGAGAAGAAGTGACGCTGCAAGGAGGCTCCGTCGGATGCGTTGGGGGCACCCGTTGGCCGTTCCTGGTGCAGGAGGCACGAGTGGGTTGCTGGATCCTGCTCTTGCCAGCCCATCCACGTATCTCCTGAGTGCGGCAGAGAGCAGCCAGCTAGCGGCACCATTCAGGCCAGGCCTGCCGGAGACGTGGGCAGGGACCACGGGAGCGTTGTGGAAATGTGGCCAGGGAGCGTCCCTCCGAATGGAGCGGCGGGCTGCCTAGAGCTCCAGGATGGGAGATGGCCAGAGCAAAGCGGTCACGCCCTGTGCCCAGCCCTGCTAGGGGCCAGTGTCCCAGCAACGGGGCTCCAGGAGTCTGATGTGCAGCCGGCTGCCAAGTTCCTTTTCCTGGGCGTCCATCACGGCCCTGATGTGCAGGTCCCTCCCTCAGTCGGCAGTCCTGCCCGGGGCCCTGCCAGGCGTGGGACTCCTGGATGGTCCTGCCTTGGGGCTGTGTAGGGCCGGGCATTCCACTGGGTGGGTCCAGGCTGAGTCAGTCCATCATGAACCCGCGGCAGCTGCCTGCACCCCGGGCCCTTCTGCTGGGTTTGGTTCCCTGGAGAGGCTGTTTGGCCTCTGGAGAAGCTGTTGCAGACGTGCAAGGAGGGTCCTGCAGACCCTGGCTGCCCGGGCTCTCCAGACCGGTTCTCTGCGACGTTCCGGCGAGTCCCCGAGCGAGTCGTGCCTAGCACGTGCACCGGAAGCTGGGGTCCCATCCGCTGTGCCGCCGCCCTCGTTCAGTGTGGGCTGCGATGGGGGTGCTGAGTTAATGGTGAGGTAGGAACCCGGGCTCAGCCGTCGTAAGGACTTGTAGTAAATTGCAGGCGGGTGGCAGGGGCTGGACTGGCCACCCCTGGAGTCTGAGGCTCTACAGCTCGGCCAGGCGCGGCTTGTCTCTAAGACGCTGATGGAGACGGAGGGAAGCTGGGTTCAGTTCCCAGGTCCCCACCACAGGCTCCCGGGTGACTCCCTGCGTGGCGTGCAGTGGGGTAACAATCCCTTCTCCTGCCCTTTGGGCCTTCTCAGCTCTCTGGGGCAGGGCATATGGGGCCCGGCGTGAGGAACTGGGCTGCTCCTGGCAGAGTGCAGCCACCCCGTGGAATGGGGCCGGGGCCCTGACGAGGATTTAGGGCCATGCATGCCTAGGATATATAAAGGGGGGGAGTAGGAGTGGAGAGGGGTGCCGGGGAGCCCCACACTGGGATCCTCCATCCAGTTCTGCTGGCCGCGGCTTGCGGAGGCTGTGGGGAGGCTGCAGGGAAGGGCCGTGACGAGGGCGGGCGAACGTGCCCGGCAGTGGGACTGCGGAGAAGCCCAGGCAGCATCGGGTGGAAGGGTGATTTGGTCGTGGTGCCTCCGTCTTCGCGAGGGGGAGCTGCTGGGTGCTGATGGGCTCTTTAATGCAACGGAGCCGGGCAGAGCAAGCGCCAGCAGCTGGAAGCTGAAGCCAGACCCAGTTAGAAATGAGGCCCTGGTGTGAACAGGATTTCGCCCTGGAATGGACTAACCGGGGAGCGGTGGAATCTCCATCTCGAAGGGTCTCCAGCACCCGGCCGGTACCTTTCTGGAAGGTGCCGAGTTACTGGCTCCACTCGGGGGATGGGTGCCATCTTCATGGTCAGGCCGGATGGTCTCCTGGCCCCTGCTGGTGGTCAGCCCTCTGTTTCCTGGTGGTTTCTC
>ML675620.1:73462568-73477842 GCA_007922155.1 Mesoclemmys tuberculata | reverse complement strand
AGTGGGGGGGGCCATGGGGCCTTGTGGGGCCGGGTTTAATAGAGCAGTGGCTTGTCCCGTGGGGCCAGGGGGAAGGAGCTGAGCCGTTCAGCACCATGGCCAGCTCCCAGCCGGCGCGTGGGGCACCACGTCTCCTTTGCGTTTAGACGGTTATCGTGGGCAGCGCTTTGAGATCCGCTCCGGGCAGGGCCCGCGGCTTCGCTTGGTCTAGGCGCGGGAGGGGGTCGTTCCCTGTGCCGTGACGGGTGTCACCTCGTTCTCTCCCCAGACCCACAGGGAGGGCGCTGAAGCGCCAGGGCCGGGAGGTGCTGATGCTGCCCGGGGCGGACGGGGCCCTGCTGGGAGGAGTGGGCAGGGCTGGGACGCTCGGCAGAGGGGGTGAACTGCCTGGCGGGGGCTCCGCACGGACAGGAGACGCTGAGAGACCGATCCAGGCCCATTGACTCCCCCCTGCCAGGGGAGCGTCGTTCTCCACAGCCCTTTCCATGGGGCCCACTCCCCAGTGCTGGAGCTGCACCTGGCACGGGGCAGAGGGGCCCCCGCCCTTCCCCGGCAGGGATTCCCAGCTGGATCCGTTTCCCTGGGAGCGGAGCACTTGAATCTCCCCGTGTGCAGTGCCCCTGGCTGCCTGCCCCTTTGGCTAGTGGTCAGCCCCATCCCTCTCCTCCCTTCCCAGCCCGTTTAAGCCCCCTGAGGTCCCCTCCCCCGGATGTCGGGGGTGCCCAGCAAGGGCACCCTGGGATGGAGCTCGCGGCCTGTCAGAGCTGAGGCCCCCCAGCGCCATAAGGAGACGGGGTCCCTCCACCAGCCTCTGCTAGTCCTGTCCTGTGGGGACGGGGCGAGGGCGGACGCAGCGCCAGCGCCTGCGTTCCCAGGCGAGGGCCAGTCGTGGGGCAGCTCGAGGCGCCGCCAGACCCTTCCGGCGAGCCCGGCGAGCCAGACCCTTCCTCCGGCCCCTTTCTGCTCCCTCCCTCCTCGCTCGCTGTGGCTGAGTCACCGGCTGCTGCTGTCAGTGCCTTGGCAATGGCTGCCGCGGGTAGGCTGAGGGAAGCAGCAGGCAGGGGGATCTGTCCCCCAGGCCCATGTTGTGCCCCCCCAGCTCCAGCCTGCTGTCATGAGGGGGCAGTAGGGGCTGGGCGGGGGCAGGCTGGCAGCATCTGTGGCTGGTGGCAGCTGGTGCATTATAACACCCCATCCCTGCCTAACGCAGGCCCCTCTCAGCGTGCCTGGACTGCAGGCCCCCTGCGTGTGTGGGTCCTGGCCCCAGGCCCCCCACCTTGGCTCCCTTTGCTGACCCTTTCTCTCCCCAGTCCCTACCCTCCTTCGAGAGCTCCTGGGCCTCTGCCAGCCCTCCTCTGGCTGCTCAGGGCCGGCCTTGTTCGGCTGCCTTGGGGTGCCAGTCAATGGTAAATGTCATCATGGCTGTCCGCTGCCTTGCGGGGAGCTTTGGGGGGTTAAGCCCCCCGGGCAGCCACAGACTCGGCGCCCCTCTGTCCCCAGTCCTGCTGGGGTATGATTATCGCACCTCCCATTGCCCTTTCACCGTCTGCCGCGGGGTTCTCGAGCCACCGCACACTGGGCTGGGCTGAGCTCTGGAAAACAGGCTACAGGGGACTGTCCTGCCTGGGGGGCCTCGGCCAGGAGCAAGGGGCTACGCCCCCACTTTGGGGCAGTGTCTTTGAGGAACCCTTCAGTGGGCTGCCCCAGGGGTCTCTTCCCACAGGGCGAGCCACGCAGCCTCCAGAGACTGGGCCTCTGGGCTCCCCCCACCCCCCAAGCTGGTCAGCGAATGCCGTGGAGACAGAGCCTGGGTAGAGACTTGCCCCCAGGGTGGGGATCAGTGCCTCTTGCCCAGTGCAGCCACAAGCCAGGCTTGTTAGTCGGCTGCCCACGGCACAGGCTGGCCTTTGGTGAGCTCGGAGCATTGTCTGCCCTGGCCAGCCCTGCCCTAGCCCCTCTGCAGCGCGCGCCACTGGTCAGTCTCTGTCCGGCACTTTCCCTCCCCTTGGTCACGGTACAACCCCCACTTCTGGGCTCCGGTGGCTCCGTTGCTAATCACCCGCACCTGCTGTTTCCAGCCCCGTGCACTCAGCAGTGCCATGTCCTCCCTCCCATGGGTCTGGGTGCTGGCACTAGCAGGGCACAGGAGGAGTTTTCAGGCGGTCCCCCGCCCCTTGGGTTTGACGCTGGGCTGGGGTCCTGCTCCAGCCTCTGCCCCTCATCTGCCAGGGATGAGGGAGCAGCAAGCCCATGTGCTTGTGCACCGCGTCCCTGCCCCTGGGCTGGAGTAGGAAGTGACCACATGAGCATTTGGTCTGACCCCAGCCCTGTCTCGGGGGCTCTGGCATCCCAGGGATGGGGAGACCAGGATGCAGGGGCTCCCCCATGTCGGCAGGCCCCCGCCAGAGTTGTCTGAACCCCAGGGCTGGGCCTGTGCCAGGAACCCATCTCCCTCTCAGGGGTAACCTGCTGCCCTCGCCCAGGACTCGGGTTTCTTCCCGGGGTTGTGATTCAGGGTCCCTGGGTGAGAACTCACCATAGCCTCCCTCTGACCCGGCATCTGTTAGCAGCAGTGACCTCTCAGCTGCTTTACCTTCACCCTGGACAGGCCAAACTTGACTGGCAGCCCTCCTGCCCTACCTGGCTCTCCCCATGCTCAGCTGGGGTCCCAGCCACCCTGGGCCCAGGTCTGCCTCTGTTCCCCTGCATGGGTTCATGATGCACTTTTAGGGAAGTGGTTATAGGCCATTTCCTTCGACTGCCCTCGTTTTACTGCTGCACGACACTTGCAAAATGCTGCTGGTGCATTCAGCATCCCACCGCTGCCACCAAGGGTCCTGGGTCTGCAGGATTGGGGCTGTACAACCAGCTCTGGAAGTCTTGGAGGAGCCCCTGTGGTGTGCCAGACCCCCTAGGGCTCTCACTCTTCCTTCAGGGTGAGCCCCGCAGCCTCACCGCCTTCTGGGACTGGCGCTCTGGGGGTCCAGCGCTCCTGCTTCCCGCCACAGGCTGTGCTCAGCAAGTCCCACAGAGGTAGAGCCTGGTAGAGACTCGCCCACTGTGCAGGGACTAGCGGCCCTCCGCCAGCATTGGCTGGGACACCCTGGCAGTGTTGTCAAAACAGCCGGGTTTATTAGTTAGCTGGATGGAGCCTAGGGTGTTCTTGGGCTGTGCTCTAGCCTTCACTTGTCTGTGCCAACCTGCGTCCGTTCTGGTCAGCCCGGAGCCCATCCCAGCCGTGTGATCCCCTGGGCTCACACGCTGTCTGTCTCCCTGGCCCGATCCAACAGCCAGCTCTTCTTTCCCACCCCCACTTGCCCGTCCTTTGTTCTCCAGCTGGGAACGGTGGGGACCCCATCCCGCTCTGAGGTGCTGGCTGTAGGTGTCAGCATGACTGTTACCAGCCGGGCTGCTCCACTGACACCGTTGTGACGGGGTCAGGCCTGTCTGCACTGGCACTCATGCTGGCCAGACGTACGTCACTCAGCAGGGTGGTTTTCTCACACCCCTGAGTGACAAAAGCTTTGCCGGCCTAAGTGGTTCTGTAGACGAGGCCTCAGAAAACGCTAACACCCACCCCTGTGCCTCTGAGCCTGCCCGGAGGGCGACCGTCCTTTTCCACCACTGGGTAACAGTGCCGCATAGAGGGGAAGCTGAGGCACACGTGAGGGTCATAAAAACGTTACAGAAAATTCCCACGTCATCACAGGCACTCAGTGGAGCCGGGGGGGCCTGGGTGCCACAGGGCCAGCATGCCATGTGCCAGCTGTGTGCCTGCTGCAGTGCATGCTGGGGGATGGAGTCCCTGTGGGTTGCACCTTCACTGAGGGGTGGGGTGGGGCGGGCGCTGCCCTGGGAGGGCCCCCGTCTCCTCTGGAGGGTGCCTGCATGCTGGCTGTTTGTCGGGTGGGCGCTGACTGTCCTGTGTCTGTCCCAGGCTGCCGGTTCGACAGGAGGCTCTGCTCCCAGCAGGAGGTCTGTGTGCAGGGTAAGTGACTGCTGGGGGCCCTGGGAGGGAGGAGCTGTCCCGGATCAGTGCCCTCTGTCTCAATGGGGTGAGGCACCCAGGGCCTTTCTGTGGCGATGCCCCGGCCGTGAAAGGTGACCCAGGGCAGCTGGCGAGGCTGGTGTGCCCGGTGCAGGGGGGGGACAGGTGGAAGATGGTTAGCGAGTCCGAGGGCTAACGCTGCTCCGGGGCTCTCCCCTCCAGCCGTGGCTTGGTGCTCCCCGGCACCTGCTGCTCTCTGGGGCAGTGCTGGCTGCTGCATCCCCTTCTGGAGCTGCTGTCCCTTGGGCGGCCAGGGGCTGGGGCTGCCCTGAGCCGGGTGAACGGGGAGGGGAGCAGGGGGCCAGGCCAGCAGCAGCTGCTCCCCTGTCTGCGGGAGCTGAGTGGGCTCCTCTGGGCCCAGCCCGCGGCTGGCCCTGAGCCCCGGCCCCGGCCCGGCCGGCACTGTCTCTGCTCTGCTCCTAGATGGCTTGTTTGGGCAGTGCCAGGAGAGCGCCACACACGACAGGCCCCGCTTCCAGGTCACCCTGCCCGTGCTTCAGCGCCTGCAGGACGTGCTGCGCCACCTCATGGCACAAGGTGAGCCCGGGCGGGGGAGAGGGGAGCTGTGTGCCCGCTGGCCCGTCCCACATGGTGGGGATCAGGCCCTCCCTGGGCCCACGTGGGCTGTCCTCTGCTGGTACCACCGGTGCCCGGCCGGCTTGTCCCGTTTCCTCTCACCGTGACAACGGCGCCAAGCATCTCTGTGGCGACTGGCTCCTGCTGGGCTCTGATTGGCTGCCTCTCTCTTTCCTTGGGGCAGGGCTGTCGTGGCAGGACGGCGTCACGCAGTATGTGATCTCCCAGGAGATGGAGCGGATCCCCCGGCTCCGCCCGCCCCCGGCCCTGGAGCCAGTGGCCAAGGACAGGTAGGGCAGGGTCGGGCAGGCCGTCCAGTCATCCATCCCAGTACGCCACTGGGGGCTGGGCTGTTGGCAGGGCGCTGCACATCCTACTTTCACCTGTGGGTGGCATGGCACGGCGGGGGGGGCTCTCTCCTGGCCTCAGGTTCCAGGGTGTGAACAGCCGCCGGACCCGCCCCTGGGGAGAGCTGGGCATGGCAGGGGCATCTAGGGGTGGCCCCGGCTTCCCTCTGTGATGTGAGCATCTGGCTTATCCCAGCTGCCTCCCCCAGGGAGCAGCCCCAGGGGCTCGTGCGGCCCAGGGGCTCGTGCGGCCCAGGGGCTCGTGCGGCCCAGGGGCTCGTGCGGCCCAGGGGCTCGTGGCCACATGGAACTGGCTGCGGCATGACGGCTTCTCTGGCTCCTGGGCCTGGCTGCAGCTGGCCGAGCGAGGGCCTGCGTGGATGTTCTGTGCTGACACAGCCGCTTTCGGGGCAGCGGCCTGGGCCCGATGAAGGATGGGGGGGAGGGGGAGGTCACATGCAGATGGCCGCCTTTCCAGGCAAGTGTCCCTGTGTGGGGTGGGACCCTCATGCAGGGCCAGGAACTATTGCCATGCCGCAGGCTCTCCCCCCCCCCCCCAGGGCCCAGGCCCAGCTGCTGCGCTGTACGTTCACCCTAATGCTAGCCAGCCCCGCTGTGCTGGGGGCCCAGGTGGGTTGGGCTGGAGTCCCTGGGGCTAGGGCTCTCGCGTGCTGAGCAGAAAGCAGCAGGCCATGTGCTGGTGCGGCTTTCACACGTTTGCCTAGGTCCCGCCATCAGAACCAGGGCCCCTTGCCAGGCCGGGGAGGCAGCGCTGGAGCTGGGGGTGCTGGGTTCTGTCCCGTCGCCCGTGTTGCGCTGGTCTGCCATGGTGCTGGGCACTCAGCTGCTAGTGCTGCGTGCTGGGGGGCAGACTGTAGGACAGCTGGGGGGCTACCCCAGGGCCACACTGGCACCCACAAAGCCAGCCCCTTTCCCACACCTGCCGGGGCATGCTCAAGGGGGACTCCAGGCTAGGGGCTGAAATGGGCTACTTGAGAATCGGGCTTGCGGGTGGCTCATGGAGCCCCAGGGCTCAGCTATGTTCTTGTGCCAGGGCTTTGCATTGCATGGGCTGAGTCGCAGCACCCGTAGGGGCTGGCCGGGTGTCCCAGGGTGGCTGTGGAAAAGCCATGGGACTTGTCCGACAGCCAACAGGGGCGCAAGCTCCCCAGCGCTTCCCTCCCGGCTAGGCGGCGCGCTAGCTGCAGAGACCTCTGCTCTCCTGGCCTCTCCCAGCATTGGCTGCAGGGCAGGAGCACTGGGGGGGAGGGGAAGTTCCCAGCGTCCCCTTCTCCTTGCAGGGGTGCAGTGGGCGTGGGGCAGGAGAGCTGGCTCAAGGGGTGCTCCCAGCTGCTCCCTGCGGAGCGGTTCTGGGGCAGGGAAGGTGAAAGTGGGTCCTGTCCCAGTAGCTTGTCTCCGGGTGCACCAGGTCTGGGTGTGTGGCCCCTGCCCTGCCGTCTCCTGGGTGGGGAGGGGGAAGCCAGGCCAGCCCCCTGCCGTGTCACTCCCCAGGGCTGTCGTGTCTCGAAGGCTGTCACCGCTGCGTGCAGCTCCCCGGAGGGCCCTGTTCCCATCAGAGCCCAGCCGGGCAGGCAGCACCCTGCCAATGGCTCAGCACCCACTACCCGCCAGTGGCGAGAAGGCTGCGCGCCTGGCACCGCAGCCCCAGCTGCCTCCCGCCCTGCTGCAGCGCTACCTGGATCTCCTGCTGCTGGGCCCCCCGCCTGAGCTGGGCTACGAAGAAGCCCTGCTGCACCCCTATTCATATCACAAGGTGAGTCAGGGTGGGCCACCTTCCTCCGGCCCTGGCACAGGGCCCATGAGGCCTTGGGTGGGCGGGGCAGAAGCGGGACAGACAGACACCCCTGGGCAGGCCGATATCAGCTCTGCAGAGCTGCAGGCAGCACTTGTTTCCATCCAGCTCCCTGGAGGGTCCCCCCAGCAATTGGGGTGCACTGACTGATTGTCCCTTCCTGCCTCCCTGCATTCCTGATGGACATGGGATTGTGTCACCAGCTCGCCTGTAAACAGCTGTGCAGTGCGGCTCTTAATCAGCAGCCACGCACCCCCAGAGGTGGCTGCATCTCAGCACTGGGCAAGGGGTCCCTCTTTTCTGGGTCTTGGGGAGGAGGGTTGTCATCCCTGCACCTCGAAATACATCGCTCTTCAGGGTGGCCACTCGTGGCACTCAGCGCGCCATGGTTCTGTGCTTTTGTTACAGTTTGGCTACCAGGATGGTGCACGGCAGCTGAGCCCTATCCAGGGCATTTCGGCCAGGCAGAGCCCCGAGCCCCCCGCTCTCCTTGGCAGAGCCCTTGCCCAGGACACCCACGCCCTCTTTGGGGTCAGCCCTATCCCTTCCTATGGGGGGCAGCCAGGGCCAGATGGGGGGCATCTCTTCCAGGACCTAGGCACACTCTACCTGCCCAGAGAGAAGGCGAGTCGGTCGGCCCCCACCAGCACAGGGGCCCAGCATGGCCAGGGGCTCCCCCAGGACTACAGGGACTACGCCGAGCCCAACGAAGAGAGCAGCCAGCAGCAGCCAGCCCTGGATCTCCAAGCACAGCCAGGTAACCCCTGCCTTCCAGCCCGTCGCCCGCCACCTCCTAGTAAACCTGGACCAGCCCAGGCAGAGGCTTGTTTCACCTATTCCTAAAAAGTTCAGATCACAGGGGTTCATGTTTTTAGTGAAGACTAAAACAAAATAGGCATTAAACACCTCGGCGTTCGTGATGTCACCAGCTACCAGGTTGCCTTCCCCACTAAGCAGAGGACCCACACTTTCCTTTGTCTTTCCCTGGCTCCTAATGCATTAAAAGAACCTCTTGTGTCCTGTGCTAGGGGTAACCCATTTTGTGCCTTAGACCTTCTGATTGTGTTCCTCCCTGCCTGTGCTGCGCCCCTGTACGTAACCCTTCTGCTGGGTGGAGTCGGCAGCAACCAGGTCTGGGTTCAATATCTATGGGTTCCTTTTGAAAAATGTAACCCAAAACTGGCTCGAGACCCCACCCAGTAACCTGAGACAACTGCACACCACCCACTGAGCGCCTCTAGAGGCGACATGGCCCCTCTCGCAAGCACTGATCGGAGTGTAGAAAGGAAGTTGTTAATGAAAGGAGGGACGTCATCCAGCATCAAGGGGGAAAAACGGCGCAAGCAGGATTCATAACCATAAAAACGTGAGCCAGACATCCGTTCCAGTGTATACGGGGCACTGTCTCTTGCCTCAGGTTCTTGAGTTCTACAACCAAAAGTTCCTTTAACGTGCCACTCCCTTTTCCTTCCACCACACCCACGCACAGTGGCTGCCCTTGGTCAGTGAAGACCCAGAATTCAGAGGCGTATCTGGGTGTGAGTTCACCTCCCACTCGTGGGAGGGCGGGGGGAAGAAGGCACCGTGCTCGCTCTGTGGGCTGTTAAGAGGCATGGTGCCCGGCGCTGGGTTGCTGCCTGTCCCTCCATATGCAGGGTCCCAAAGCGAACTCTGTCTCCCTCCCGTAGAGGCCGCCCTGCAGAGGCTTGTGGCCATGCTGGCCGACTACGGAGTGGGGCTGCAGGACCTGAGTCCCCGGCAGTTCAGCAGCCTCGCCACCCTGCTGCAGCTGCTCCAGAGCCCCGGTGAGTGCTGCTGACTCGGCGGGGATGAGACGGGCCAGGGTACAGCTGCTGCTGGTGGGGTGCGGGATGGGTGGGGGGCCAGCATTGCCTGTTCTATCCTGGAATGTGCTTCCTGTTCCCGGGGGCAGGGGTGTGGAACCCGCCTGGTTTCCTCCCCGCACCCTTGGGCCCTATGTGTGTGCTTTGTACCTGGAGCAGCTCATGAGCTTCAGCTGAGCAACACGAAATGTCCTTTTCTCTCCCTGGCAGGTGGGTTTGGCCAGGAGGCTCCGGAGGCGAAGCGGGTAAGTGCAGTCTGCTGCGGTCCCCGGGCCATGCTGAGACTAATGATGCTGACACTGGAGGTTCCGCAGCTCCCTGGAGTCAGGAGGGGTTCCCAGAATCCTAGATTCAAAGGCCAAAAGGGACCGTTGTGGTCACCTCGTCTGAGCCCTGTATAAGCCAGGCCAGTGACCTGCCCTGGCTTCATTCCTGTTTGCTTAGAAAAACATCCGACCTGGATTCAAATCCTGCTGGTGGTGGAGATTCCCCCATGGCCCCGGGGAAGCCGTTCCAGTGGTTAATTACCCTCGCTGTAAAAACTGGTGTCTTATTTCCAGTCTGAATTGGTCCAGCTTCATCTTCCAACCATTGGCTCGTGTTAGACCTTTCTCTGTGAGACTGAACAGCCCCTTGTCCAATATTTGTTCCCCTCGTAGATGCTGGCAGATGGTGACCCCTTCATTTTCTCTTTGGTAACATTAATAGATTGTGTTCCTTGACTCTAGCACTATAGGGCAGGTTTTCTAACCCTTCCGTCATTCTCATAGCTCTTCTCTGACCCTCTCCAATTTATCAATATCCCTCTTGAATTGTGGACACCAGAATGGGACCCAGGATTCCATCAATGCTCACACTAGTGCCAAATATGGAGGTAAAATAGCCTCTCTGCTGCTGCTCGAGATTCCCCTGTTTATGCATCCCAGGATCACATTAGCTCTTCTGGCAGCACTGACTGGGAGCTCGTGTTCAGTTGATTATCCACCTTGATGCATAGTCCTCTTCAGAGTCTCGGCTTCCCAGGATCAAATCCCCCTTCCTGTCAGTGCAGCCTATGTTCTTTTCCTGGATGTCTGATTTTACCTTTGGCTGTGTTCAAATGTGTGTTGGTTTGTTGCGCTCAGTTTTACCAAGTGATCCCACTTGCTCTGTATCAGTGCCCTGTCCTCTGCATTATTTATCATCCGGCCCCCCCACCTCCCCATTTTTTGTGTCCACTGCAAACTTTATCAAGTGATGATTCTATATTTTTCTTCCAGGTCATTTATAAAAATGTTAAATGTTAGCTAGTTATTAATCCATGTGATGCGTGCCATGTTAATTTTGTCATTCTAGCTTCTTAATCAAAATGTTACGTGGCACTACATCAGATGCCTGACAGAAGTCTAAATATATTACATCCGTGCTATTACCTTTGTCAACTAACTTGTAATATCATCACAAAAAAAGCCTCCAAGTTAGTTTGATAGGAAATATTTTTTCATAAACCCATGCTGATTTGCATTAATTACATATTATCCTCCTTCAATTCTTTATTAATGAAATCCAATTATCAGATGTTCCTCTGTTATTTTGCCAGGGGTTCATGTCAGATTAACAGGCCTATACTTACATGGGTCATCCCACTTACCCAAATACTGACACATTTGCTTTCTTTTAATCTGCTGGAACTTCCCCCCTGTTCCAAGAGCTGTGGAAAATCAACATTAATGGTTGTGAGCTTCTCAGCCAGCTCTTTTAAAACTCTTGGATGCAAGTTGTCCAGAGCTGCTGATTTTAAAAATATCTGACTTTAGTAATTCCCATTTAACATTCTCCTGAGTTACTGCTGAAATGGAAAGTATTTCATCATCATCATCATGTGATATGACTACATCATTTTTTCCTCCCCCGAATACAGAATAGAAGTGTATTGAACTTCTGCCTTTTCTGCATTACTGACAATTCCACAACTCCCATTTAGAAATGGGTCAATATCATTCTTAGGATTCCTTTGTTTCTAGTATACCTAAACTCCTTATTGTCCTTAACTCTGTTAGCCATATATTACTCCTTGTGTCTTTTTTGCTTCCCTTATCCATTTTCTATGTATAGCTTCTGATTTATAGTCATTACTATCATCTTCCCTGTTTTATATTTCTTTTTTATAGCTGCCTTCACTTCCGTTCTAAGCCAGGTTGGTTTTTTTAATCAGTGCAGCCTTGTTTCGTGATTTGTGGCTTTTTGAGCATCTAGTAAAACATTCTTTACCAAGTCATAATGATCATTCACAATTTTCCATTTGAATTCTTTCTCCAAACTCATAATTCATTGGCTTATAATTGTTCTGAGCTTTATGAGGTTGTACCTTTTTAAACCACTGGGCATATGTGTGTTACCGGTTTAGACTTGATTCTGTTTGCATATAACAAATGTGATTAAGTCATAACTTGCACCTAAGCTACAACTAATTTTTAGATTTTTGATCAGTTCCTCTTTGTCTGTAAAGTTGAGGTCTCATGCAGCGTTCTCCCCCATTGGATTCAGCACTTTTTGAGTCAGGAAATTGTCATCTAGTGTTTTTAGAAATTCGGAGGCTGTTTCAATGCCATGCGACCGCACGAGGCAACCAGTGTGTGTCATTTGAATTGATATCCCCCCGTGATCATGCTCCTCTTTTCCCTACACATCTTATCTGGGTTCCTAGGGGCCAGTCATCCTGTTCCCTAGTGGGATTTGGTGGTCTCTAGCAGATACCATCTGATGCCCTGTCTTGTGCTTTATCTGGTAAGACGTGGATAAGCCTTCGAGATCATTTTCTTCCGGATTGCCTGTGCGCTGAAAGCGGCAGCAGCAATGCCACTCCCCCTCCCCCTCCCCCTGGCCATTGCGTCCTTCCTCAGTCGGTCAGAACCATGGGTTTCATCATGCCAATTGCTGAAATCTTCCTACCAGTAACACTGCCTGGGTCCAACTTACGCCGCTCACAGAGTGATTCCAGGGCCTCTCGTCTTGCTACAAGGCTCCTAGCATTGCTGTCCAGGCACTTCAAGTATTTCTTCTCTTCGTGTCCTTCAGTGTCTGGATGATATTGCCCTCAGCATCATGATTTTTGCTGGAGGAGGGCTCATTTCCTGCCCCTTTCCATCTTCCCCTTTGTTCATTTAACCCCATCTCAACTGCTGTAGCCGGCCTGTCCCTGTGGAGATGGGCCAGCCAAACTTTACAGCTCCCTCTCCCTGGAGGAGGAGGACCAATGTTCTACAAAGCCAAATACCTTACTGCATGTGCTTAGCCAGCAGATCGCTCCCAGGGTTGTCTGGCTTGTCTCTGTTCAGTGCGGATTGCTCCTGTGACTGCAGAAACTGTCCGATCTTAGGGCACCTCATGCCCTGGCTCTGGGAAGGCAGCACTCTGTCCTGTTGTCCACCTGTCTCTTCCAGAATTGTTCTCTCCATTCTTCTTGGTATAGAATCCCTGACCAGGACCGTCCGTCTCCCCTGATCAGCAGGAGAGCTCTTTGTCGGCAAGCGTCATTTTAATCTAGGTTGGGCTCAGCAGTCATTGGCAGGTGTGTCCCGTTCCTTTCGACCAGCTGGTTCTTCAGAGAGATCTGCCCAGTCCAGTGTCCCAGGGGCTAGTCTGTCGGGCCCAGGCTGGATCACAGGATGCAAACGGGTTTGCTGAGAGCACGCTAGCACTTTATCCATCTGCAAATATTCATTGGCAGCCGTACGGGAGAAGTCCTGCAGTTACGAGACGCGGAAGGGGGGCTGCGGGCCAGGGGACTCAGCAGAACGGCAGGATGAGTCTTGCACTGCACCTCGTGATGCTCTCCCCAGCCCAGGCTGTGTCTGCTAAAAAGCATTGCAAAGGTAACACAGAGAATGCGATTCTGACCAAGGCCTTTGTAAGGGGGTCACAAGGCGAATGTCAGCACCTGTGAGGCCCCATTTCCCCCCCTCTCAGGGGCTGGGTCATTTCCGCTGGTGGGGCAGACTCAGCTACAAGCCAGGACTGGCTGCCCCCTTGGTAAAGTGCGGCTCTCTGTCCCAGGTGACGGAAGGGGAGATGCAGCACGGAGAGGAGCTGGAGCCGCCCCCCTCTACCCTGCCTCCCCCTGAGAATCCAGCCAGCGCTGCTGCCTCCATGCAGGTGCCAGCTGGCCCGGCGCGGGACAGTGCAAGGCCTACATTGTCCCAGGCTGGGCCCAGGGACCCTGCCGGAGGGGAGGTGCTGGGCCCCAACAGGCCAGTGCCAGTGGAGAAGAAGAGCTACGCGGAGCCGGGGGGCCGGGCCGGGCCGGGGGAGCAGCCGGAGGCCCGGCCCGCTGAGGAGTATGGCTACATCATCACAGACCAGAAGTGAGAGCTGGGGGCAGGGGCTGGACCGTGGGGGGAGGGAAGGGCCAGACTCCGTGGCTCGCGGTGGAAGAGCTTGCATTGCTGCTGTGCCGTGGTGGGCAGGGGCCGGCATTCCCCGCTCCATCCCCTACCCTGTGACCGGTCCCTGGCCGGTTCTCTGAGGCAGCTGCAGGCGGGACCTTGTTCCTCAGGCAGCACCTTCTGACTGACTGGTCCTGGCCATGGCCTCTTGACATCTCTCTCCCTCCTCTCCCCCCCGCGCGTGCTTCTGCATGGCAGGGGCCTGGCAGGGCTGAGGCCTCTCTGCCCCGTGCTGGGACCCGTCCTGTCACGGGCTTGCTCAGCCCTCCAGCCGGGCCCTCCACCTGCCTCAGGTGGGGGCAGGAGCTGGGAGCCCAGGGGCTCCCCGCAAGCTGAGCTGTGCTCCTCTCTTCTCCCCTCCAGGCCACTGGGGCTCGCTGCTGGTGTGCGGCTGCTGGAGATGCTGGCTGAGCACGTCCACCTGTCCACAGCCAGCTTCATCAACATCAGGTGGGGCCATGGGGTGCCCCCAGAAAGGGGGCAGTGGGGTGTGGGGTGGGAGAGCGATGCCTCCTGGGAAAGGGTAGCATCCCTGGAGAGAGTGGATGGTGGGGGTGCGGCGGGGGGTGGGCTGCCTTGGGGAGAGTGCAGTGTGGGGGGTTGAGGTCTCACCCCAGCTCATCTGCAGTCGCTGCATGTCAGCTGCTGCCCTGCCCCCATTCTCTCCTGCTTGGTTAGACCAGGCCAGGGCACAGGCATCCGGGGTGGGGTCTGGGCAGGGGACATGGCCCCTTGGGCTGGGTTCTGGCCCCTCCCTGTCTTGTGCCAGACGCCCAGGCCTCTCTGCTCCCTGCAGCGTCGTGGGCCCTGCTCTCACCTTCCGGGTCCGGCAGAACCAGCAGAACCTGTCGCTGGCAGACGTGACCAATCGGGCTGGTGAGTGGGGTGCACGGATCAGGCCCGGGAACCTGCTAGGCCCACACCGAGCAGTGAGGGGAGGCTGCGTGGGCCGCTGGTGCCCAGAGTGGGGGGCTCAGGTGGGCAGGGCTGGCCCTGGGGGGAGTGGTTCACGGATCCCTGAATCCCCCCCAAGTCCCTTCACAGACGGCCATGGCCCCATTGCCCCCCCAGGATCAGGGCCTGCGGCACCATCCCTACCCCGTGCGTGACTTTCTCCAGCAGCACCCCAAGTGCCCCTGGGCCCTGGCTTCATAGGGGAGGCTGCTCACCCCTGGGATGATGCTCATGAGCCCTGCCCTGAGGGGGCTTTGGGGAAGGGGATGCAGCGGGACACCCCCTCCCCACTCAGAGTACCTTCTGTGGTCTGCACCACAGGGCTGGCACCCTTCCCTGTAGGGCAGGTGGGGGCAGTGTCCACACCCTGATGGGAGGTGGGAAGCAGGGTGACAGCCCGATGATCCGGGGGAGGCCCGGGGGATTCACTCGCTTGCGCTGCCCATGCGGGTGCGTGCGGCTGTGCGCTGCCTGCCCTGACCGCTCCTCTCTCTGCAGCCATGGTGAAGTCCAAGCTGGAGGCTGAGCTGGGCCTGAAGATTGTGCAGACGGGCGTGGGGCAGGTAAGGCAGAGGCTCCCCCGTGCCGTGTGTGGCGCCAGAAGAGCCGAGTGACTGAGGGGCATGACCGTGTCTCGGCTGGGGTTAGGATAAAGTTGCCTTGGGGCTGGGGTGTGGCAGGTGCTGGGACCCAGCAGAGCGAAGAAGGGCCCTTCGCTGGCTCGCGGCCGCAGCTCCCGGCGCTGGGGTCCTGACTCTTCCATGGCGGGTGGTTCATTTTGTGCCAGGAGGTCAGGCCCCTCCCTGAGCGTCTCTGGGGCAGCTGGGCTGGGCGGTAGGTGCAGGGCTGGCGCTACTGGACGTGGTATCCTGGCGGGTGAGCTGGTGACAGGCTGCAGTGCCCTCCGGCAGCGTGGGTGGGGACCTGGGGCGGGCGAGCCTGGCACCTTTCTCCAGGAAGGGTCTCGCTTGAGGATGAAAATACAGTTTGTGTGGAAACGGTGCCCTGGGCTCAGCCTGTCAGCAGGCTGCTGTGGGGTAGGGGCTCATGCTGGGGGGAGGCAGAATCTGCCTTCTGGGCTCCGTTCCGTACAGGAGACGCTACGCACGTCCCGGGGCTGCAGCATTGCAGTGGCCCCGCCTGTCCTCCGGCACCCCAGGGGCCAGCGCTGGGTCCCCCCAGGGGCCAGCGCTGGGTCCCCCCAGGGGCCAGCGCTGGGTCCCCCCAGGGGCCAGCGCTGGGTCCCCCCAGGGGCCAGCGCTGGGTCC
>ML675620.1:73427619-73462558 GCA_007922155.1 Mesoclemmys tuberculata | reverse complement strand
CCCCCAGGGGCCAGCGCTGGGTCCCCCCAGGGGCCAGCGCTGGGTCCAGGCCTGTCGCTCCTCTGGCATCAGGCGCAGCAGGTTCTCCCATGGCTAGCGCCTGGGGAACATCCTGCTTCTCCCCCCCGGAGCTGGCCTGGGGCGGGGCTGTCCCTGCACTGAGGTTACTGTGGTATTAGGGGCTGATGCCAGGCTGAGGTGCTGTCGTGTTCATGGGGTCACGGGCCGGTTCTCGCCCCTTCCCACCCAGCATTTCACAACCACCCACTGGGGTTTCCCCTAAACAGGAGAGCACCTCATGGTGGACACGCTGTCTCCCTGGCGTGGGGGATGCTGGGTGGCTGTACTGCAGGGCCTCTGGCAAGAGTGTGTGCATGTCCCTGCTGTGCCTTGTCCATGGGGCATGTGGGTCTGTCACCCCCCTGGCTCCAGGGCTGGGCCCACTAGCTCCAGCTTTCTGCTCTGTATCTCCCCAGTGTCGGCTCAGATGGCAGCCGTCACCTTTGCCAAGTGAACTGAATCCCTCTACCTCCCCACAGCGGGATTAAGGCCCCAGCAGGCCCCAGTCCGGGAGCCGTGTGGGGGGGAGAAGTGCAGCGTGGTGGGGAAGGAAAGCTCAGAACCGTGCCCTGGGTGAGACTGGTATGGTAACGCTGCCCGAGTCTGCAGAGAGCCTGAGCCCATCACTGTGGCAAGGGGGAGCTGCCCTGGCTGAGCGATGCAGCGACCCTTCCAGAGCCTGGAGAGGGGCTCAGTCCGTGGCTCAGGTGGGGGAGCTGCCCCAGGCATCTCAGTGGGATGTTAACTCCCAGCCCCATGGCTTTGAGGGGCCTGCTGGTTGCTGGGGTGCATAAGGGGGGCCCAAACCACTGCCCCACCTGGCAGGGCCCTGGATGGCCTGAAATCAACCCTGGCTTCCACGTGCCTGACTAACAAAGGGGGTTTCAGCCTTGGTCCCAGGCAGGGTGGAGGGTGCCGAGCCTCTGGGCGGGCCACGGGGGGCATTGGGTGGAAGGGGCTGAGCCCCAGGGAGCTGAGTGGAGCTGCCCCCTTCATTCTGGCTCCTGCCCCCTGTTGGGGCTGGCCCTGCTCTGCCCTTCCTGGGGGTGTGTGCGGGGCACCTCGGCTGGGCCCAAGGTGTGTGTCTGGGTTGGGCTGTGTCTCGCTGAGGCTCCGGCTGGGGAGAGAAGGGGGGTGTTGTGTGGGGGGCTGGGGGCCGGGCCACTCACCAGCCCATTTACTCTGGTGCCTGACTGTAGGTGAGAAGGGGGCTGGGGCGCAGGTTCCTGAAGAAGCAGTTTCTGAGGGGTTGCTGATGTCGGGGAAGGGACGTCCCCTGCAGAGGAATGGCTGCCATCGCCCGGGCACAGTGGGAGGCTGGGGCTGGATTAGTTCTTGGGCTCCTGTTGTGGGGACGGAGATTCGGAGCAGTTGCCAGGATGTCCTGAAAGGCGCCTTGGGAGGCCGTGGCGGCGAGGCAGGGCCTGGGCAGATGGACATCGATAATGTGTGCCTCCCTTGTGCCGCACAGCTCAGTCACCTTCAAATAATGCCTCCCTGGCATGGCCGGCTGCCCAGGTGCCGGCAGTGTCACAGGCAGAGCCCCTGTTCTGTTGGGGTTCCCTCTGGGCACGGGGTTCAAGCCCCATGGTGCAGTGCTGCTCTCCTGCCAGGCCCAGTTCTTCCTGGGGCTTTTGGACTGTCTGCACTCGCCCCTGGGCAGACTTTCCCCATTCCTGTGCTGTCTGGTCCCGGCCCCTCCTGTCCTTCTGGCTGTGTGGTCATGCTTCGCCCCCTTTCCTAGTCCCTGCGGCCTGGGCTCTGATTGTGTGGGTGATGAGAGTTTGCCCCCAGCCCAGCCTAGCTCTGCTAACCTGGGGCCAGGCGGGGATCTCAAGCAGCCTCTGTGAATGTTGGTGAGGTGGGACTGTTTGCTCCCCGGCTGGGGTTGTGGTGCCAGGGAACTTGGCTGTAGCCATAGGTGGGGTTTGCATTTGGGGCTAGTGTCTGATCCCCGCATGCCCTCGGGGGGGGTGGGTAGCGTTTGCTGCACTGGCCAAGGTGCTGCCAGGAGGGAACATTCTGCTCTGTGCAGCAGAGAGCACAGGACTGGGAGACTGGCCTGGCTCTGCTCTGTGGCAGGGGTGGGTGGAGAAAGGTGAGCTGGCCCAATCCGTGTGGCAGGGGACCAGCCCAGTTCTTCTCCAGATGGGAGAGTCTGTGTCTTGCTGCAGGGGGGTCAGTGGTTGGAGCTGGCCCCAGATCTCCCTCTTGTCCTGTGGCCCCAGGCTCGGTGCTGCATCCCCAGTGGCTCCTGGATGGGCCGGGCTGCCTGCTGGGCGCTCATGCTGCCCTAGCTGGGTTTACTCTGTGGTCAGGGCCTTGGCGCTCAGGGCTCCGCCGTCTCCATGGGGATCCAGCTCTTTCTGAAATGCCCTGATCCGTGATCTGCAGGTCGGGGCCTGCTGTGGCTTTGTGATGGGCGCACAGTCCTAGGTGCCCATCCCGGGGGTGCTGGCGTGGCCAGGCCATCTGTGCACAGCAGGCGTGCCCGGTGGGGTGGCGAGTGACATGGCTAAGGGGCTCAGTGGGACTTTCTGCAGCCCCAGGCCACTGGCACTGTTCTTTACTCTTCACAAGGCGGCAGCCCCTGGGCGGTGACCTGGCCCTGCCGTGCTGAGTGCGGGGCAGACACCGGGCTCCTGTGCTACGTGGTGGGGTGCATGGTCTAGTGGTCTCTTCATAGAACTGTGGCGTCTAAGGCCAGGAGGCCCTCCTGCATCACGCAGGCCCCAGGCGGCCACCCAGTCACTTGTTTGGCTAAAGCATCTTCCAGGTTGGATGTGAAGCCATCAAGAGCCAGAGAAGCCCCCACTGCACTGGCGCTTAGTCCAGGGGTTAATCAGCCGCACTGGTAACAATTTGTACCTGATTTCCCACTGGAATTTGTCCAGCTTCAGCTTCCAGCCATTGGCTCTTGTTCTGCCTGGCTCTGCTAGATCAGAGTCCGTTAGCTCCTGCTGTTTCCTTCCCCTGGAGGAGCCTGCACACTAATACAGGGAGAAACGCACCCCACCAGTCCCCGAGAAACAAACCAGAGCCACTGCCTTGGCCTGGAGATGCTCAGTAACAAACGCGGGGATCCGGAACGCGGGCACAGAGCCACTGCCTTTGTGAATTTTAGATATTCTCCATGCCCAACGTGTCTGTTACTGCAACACAGTCTGGGTGGAGAACATGAGACCAGAGAGGCCGAACAAGAACCAGTTGGTGGAAGGTGAAGCCAGACTGATTCCAGGTAGAAATTAGGTATCAAAATTAACAGGGTGGGTGATTGACAACTCCTGGTCCTCTGGGGGGGGGTGGCTTTCCTGGAAGATGCTTTACCCAAGCCCAGATTACTGGTTTCAGGGTGGGTGACTGGTGGAATCCTGGGGCCTGGGCTGGACAGGAAGTCAGACTAGATGATCTCATGGTCTCAACTAGCGTTAAACTCTACAACTCTGCGAACAGGATCCAGTCCCTGTCCCATGGATGACATGGCAGTTCAAAAACCCTGTTGTCCTCCCCTGGAGGAGGCTGCCTGCAGGACAGCCGACTGCTGCTCCTGCCCACACAGACCTCGGTGTAGCTGTTTGCACCGAGCGTGTCCCTGCTTTGTGTGTTGGGGTCTCTAGCTCTCCTGGCTCTGTCACCACCACTCCACACACAGGGTGAATGGCTGGGGCGAGACCGGACATGGGGGGTACAGCGTGGGGGGCGGGGAAGAGAGGGGGATGGGATAGGGCAGGGGAAAAGAAGAGGAAGGGGGGCAGGGAAGCGGGGGCGTGGCATGTGGCGCCCTGTGGCAGCAGTAGCTGGGGCTCCCTAGTAAAGCCCCCGACCGCCCCCCTGCAGCCCAGGTACCACTCCAGGCGGGGACAATGTGCATGCAGGTTGGCCCCCCCACATGTAGCAGTCAAAGTGCGCCTGTGCTGCTGCCTGCCGGGCCCTTTGCTGGGGCCAGGCCAGGCTTGCTCTGCGCCGGCTGGGGCATTCCCGCAGGCTGACCACGCGAAGCTAGTCTGGAAACCCTCCCGCCCGTGCCCTGCAGCCCTGGGCCGACAGCGATCGTAAATGCACCATTAGCGCAGCCAGTGCGTGAGAGCCGGGGCGCCCTGGGCCCCGCCTGCCAGCCTCGGGAGGACTGTGGTTCCACCATGCTCCGGTTTGTGGGGCTGCGCAGAGCCCCTGGCTTGGCTCTGTGGGTCCAGTGGTTGGCGGCTGCCCGTGCTGGTGGACCTGCTCTGTGTAACGGAGCAGCCGCAGGGGCGAGTGCCTGGGGCCGTCAGTTGCCAGGACTCAGCAATTCCTGGGGGATGAAGCCTGGGCCCAGCACGTGGGTGCGGCAGGGCAGGGCAAGCGGGCCAGGCAGGGCCAATGCTGGGCCCAGGAGGAGCAAGCACCCCTGCCGGCAGAGCAGACGGTCCCAATCTCCCCTGGGGGGCGTGGTGCTGTGCAACACATCTGTACCCCCAGGAGCACCTAGGGAACCATGTCCAGCCCCTGGGCCCCAGCCAATGAGGTTGGAGTGTGATGATGTCATGCTTGGTGCTTGTGTTTCATTGGCTGCTGGGGAGGTACATGAATGAGCTACCCCCCTCCCCGTTGCATCTTGCCGTGGTCCAAGCCCAAGCCCTGGCTATGCGGGGGGACAGTCTCTGCTCTCCGAGGGATGCCACCCCAAGGGATGGAGCCCTGCTGTGCCACAGCCCAGCTGGGCTGACACCCGGTGCAGGATGGGAAACGCACAGAGCAGGTTCGGGGTCCCTGCCTCACTGAGGGAGGGAGACAGGTCTGCGACAGGCAGGCGGCCCCCATGCCTGGGGCCAGAGGAGACAGCTCGTCCTACGGGGCACAAGGGAGGCAGCGAGGGGAGGGAGGTCATCTCGCAGGGGTCAGCCCGGGCTACTCACTCAAAATGGGCACATCAGAGAATCCCTCGGCGCTGCCCACGGCACCGTCAGTCCCCCTAGACACGGAGAGAGTGGGGATGTGAGCGGGGAGGGGATGGGATGGGATGGGGGGCGCATGCTAGTGAAGAGCAGGTGCTGCCATCCTTCCAGGACAGGGGCGTAGCTGCTGAGATCGACTGGCAGCTGCTCTGAAGCTGAGAACCAGATGTAGGGGTGTGTTTGTAGAGCCATGTCCCGTGGAACTCCCAGCCACAAGTGAATGCTGGGACCAGGCGCTCCCCAGAGTCCAGTAATGGCCTGGAGGTTTCTCTGGAGAGCGAGGTATCCTGAGGCAGACTGGAGCTTTAAATAGTGGTGATGCCATGGCTCGAAGTTCTCCTGTGCCAGCTGTTCACTGACTGACAGGGCCCCAGCAACTCCCCCCAGGGCAGGCTCTTGCAGAACTGGCCATGAGGGGTGTCATGTCCCTTGTTCAACGCCAGCTGGGCCCAGGCCACCTACAGGTTGGGGCCAAGGCTGATCTGCTATGGGCCTTGAGTAAGGGTAAGAGTGTCAGAGGTTTTGTGACTTCCAGAGACCTCTGTGGCATTTTCTGCTTCATCCCAGGGGCAGCTGGGCTGGAGCTGTCAGCCAGTGGGGACTCCACAGCTTGCAGCTGCTGCAAGTGTGTGTGTTGGGGGGGGTCCTACAGATTCAGAGCTCCCAACCCCTGCAGCTTCGAGCCAGAGCTCCCAGCTGTCATGGGCAGCGGGGTCCCAAGCTGTTAGCCATAGCAGCAGGTGCTGGATTCCCCCCAACCCCCAGTGGTTTCCCCCCGGTCAGCCGCCTTTTGTCATGGTTATTTGTAGTAAAAGCTCTGTGAATTTTTATTGCCGGTGACCTGGCCCTGACTTTTACTGCAAATAACTGTGACAAAACCAGAACTTCAGCAAGGGGAGTGCACTGGCAGCAGTGGGTGGGGTGTGTGCGTGGGACTGGAGAGCCATGCTACCAAAGGAGGCAGAGAGACAGCTCCCTCGTGGAGGTGAGGGACTCCCGGCTAGCAGCCGCGTGGTACATAGGTGTTTGCGGGGCCTGCAGTGACTTCCTGGCTCAGGTGCCCTGCACGCTCCCAGGCTGGGCCATGCACAAACAGGGCTCAGCGGGAGCCCAGCTGGCAGCCGGGAGAGGTCCCAGCTCCCCTTCCCCTGCTCTTTCCAGCTGCCCCTGCCCCGTCACTGGTCTTCATCCAGCCGGCGGGGGAAAAAAGACAGCTGCAGCCAGGGGCTGCCCATTGTCTGTCCCTGAGGGCAGAGGTCGCTGGTTAGGGCGGCCAACCCCTCCCAACCCCACGTTCCCAGAGGGGGTTTGCAGTTGGTGGCTCCGTGTGGGGGCCCTGGACAGGTCAGTGGGTTGATGGAGCCTCAGGTGCTGGGGTAGCTGATGTGGCAGCCCCTTGTCTGGGTCATTAGTGGGGTGGGAACCCTGGACCGTCCCTGCTGAGAGCACTGAGCAGGACCACTTGCGCTGAAGAAGTAAGGCTGTTGAAGGTGGTGGTTCGCCCAGGCCCTAGATGAGGCTGCAGCAGGGCTGTGCTGGTGTGCTACGGGTGTGCACTGCTGCCCCGGCAGCTGCCCGTTGCCCTGCCCCAGGGCTGGGGGCATGAGAGGGGAGCGAGCACGGCTGGGTAAGCTGGGGGTGCTGCAGGCCGGGCTCAGGGCTGACGGCTGTACCCGTGCTGCCCTGCAGCGCTGGTGCTGAACTACGGCAGGCTGCGCACCAGCGGCCGAGGGTCGTCACCCCCCCACCCCCATGGAGCCGGTGTCAGGACCCCAGGTCCTGCCCGGCCTGAGCAGAAGCCACGTAGCAGGCGCGGAGACGGGGAGCTGCCAGTGACCTGAGCTGCGCTGGGGAAGCCTCATACTGGGCATGCTGTCGCTTGGTGCAGGCCCCCGCCCCGGGGAGCTGGGCGCTGCCAGGGCACGGGGGCAGCGGATGCCCAGCACCTCACCACTGGGCGCAGTGTTGGGGGTGGAGATGGGGAGCGGGCAGGCTGCAGAGAGGACAGGTAGCCTGGCATGGGCTGTGGTTTGCAGGCATTCAGGGGTGGGGGAAGGGGCTGCAGTGCCTGAGATGGGGCAGAAGTCTCGGGGGGGGGGGTGATGCCCCGAGCCTGCAGGGGTTGGGGCGGGGCAGAGGGAGCTGGGTCTGGATTTTGCTGGCACAGGAGGTGGCCAGGAGCTGACAGATGGGGCTGACGGAGAAGCTGTCAGTAGAGGGGCTTGGGAGCTCAGGGAGTGGGGGGAGAGAAGCCTAGCAGCGTGGGTCCTCCTGCTGCCCCACCACCTCCTGCCACAGCCCCCTGGCCGGGAGGGACAGCTGGGATGAATGAGAGCCTGATTCCCAAGACAGACCAGACGGGAGTGTCAGAGCAGATGGGGAGGGGAACTGGTGGGGGGTGAGGGATGGGGCATGGGGCCTTTCCCTCCTAGGGGCACCAGCTCCCATCTGGCCCCAGGGCGGGGGACTGGCTGGCTCAGGGGGACAGGGATGGGGTCCAGCCCAAGTGTGCAGTGACCCCAAACAGCAGTTTCTGGTGCCCCAGTCAGGGGGGCGCCCTAGGCCCGAGAGCTGTCCCTGCGCCGGGCTCCCTCCCCAGCCTTAGCTGCACTCGCCTCGCCCCCCACACGCCCAAAAGGCCAGTGGTTGGCATCGCGCCGTTGCCACGGCAACCCCGGTCTGCTCTCCGGTGCCCCGCTGAGCCAGGATCGCTGTGCGTGCCTGCCCGTTCCCATGGCTACCTCACCGGGCCAGCGCCGAAGGGACAATAGGTGCCCCCCGCCCTGCTCCTCCCCGCTGGCGAGCGCAGCCTCACGAGCCACCAGCAGAGTGGGGCGAGCGGGGGCTCCGGGCCTGCCCCGGCTGGTCTCCGTGCTGAGCGGCCTGGCACCCTGGCTCATGGATGCTGCCCTGCTCGGCCCTGGGGGTCCCCTGATTCAGGGTCACCCCCCTGCACCCTGCAGAGGGTGGCTCTGCCGTCAGCTGGGCCCTCCCTCCCTCCCCGCTGGAAGCCCCGGCCCCATGTGCTAACCGTGCCCTGTGCCCCCAGCGCAACAATGCCGCCCCGTACCCGCGGCCCTCGCGCTTCCGGGACACCTTCCACTCCGTGCTGCTCACCTTCCTCGCCTTGGCCTGCGTCGCGGGCGTCGTCATTGCCGCCGCCATCGTCTTCTGCCTGCGCCAGCATGCCAAGCAGCGCGAGAAGGACCGGCTGGCGGCCCTGGGGCCCGAGGGCGCCGGCGAGAGCACCTTCGAGTACCAGGTAGGGCCGGGGGGTGCGTGGGGGGGTCCCACGACGGGGGCTGATCCCTAGGTGCCTGAATCAGCCACGGCTTGGCTGGGCGGGAGGGAGGCAGGGAGGGAGGGAGGGCTGGGCCAGGGCGATCCCTGTATTTGGCTGGTACCCAGCCTGGGGCTGTTTAAGGGCCAGACCCTTCCCCGCTGAGGGTGATGGGCACGACTGGAGCTGTGGGGAGGGGCTGGGGCCAGGGCCAGCCCATTGTCTTATTGCCCTGAGTTCGGGGCGTTGCTTTGCATGCTCCAGGGGGCACGGTGCTCTCCAGTCGCCTGACCGGGGGGGCAGGGTTCTTAGAACCCCCCAAACACCCCTTCCCTCGGCAGTGCCCTCCATGCCCTCCAAGGGCCCATCCCACGGGGTGGCCAATCCATGCGCATGCCGCTCGGGGACTTTCCCCACCTGCACCCAACCAGCATCCCAGGGCCCCACCGCGCCCTGTTGCGCAGTGGTACCCAGACTCCAAGCCAGGGCACCCTGCTCCAGCTCCAGCTCTTCCCTCAGTGCTGAGGGAGCCTCAGATAATGGTCCTGGTGAAATCCTGGCCTGGATTCCTGGATGCTACAGGAACGGGCTCCCCTGTGCTGTTGGGCAGGGGACGCGGGGCAGAGGAGGGGTGGTGGCAGCACTGATCTCGCCCCCCAGGAGCTGTGCCGGCAGCACATGGCTGCCAGGTCACTCTTTGGCCGCACGGAAGCCCCCCCGGCCCCAGCAGAGAACTCCCGGGTCAGCAGCGTCTCGTCCCAGTTCAGCGACGCCCCCCAGGCCAGCCCCAGTTCTCACAGCAGCACGCCGTCCTGGTGCGAGGAGCCCGTGCAATCCAACATGGACATTTCCACTGGCCACATGATCCTGGTGAGCTGCGGCTGGGGGTGGGGGCTGTCACGCTGCCCCCTGCTGGCGGGGCGAGCCCACTGCCATGTCAGGAGCCCTACCAATGCTGGCTCTGATGGGGATTCCCTTTGGTCTCCCGGGGCGGAGGCCTGTGTTTGGAGTGTCAGCTTCATTTGGGGCAGGCCACGCGGCCTGCGATTGACCCTCGCGATTGACCGCTCCAGCCCTCCTGCTTCACACCGGGAGCTTTGGTCAGAGAGTCCAGCCGAGACCGACCTTGGCAGAGACCAGGCAGGATGTTCAGTGACTCCCACAGCACGTTTTTCAACCGGGGGGTTATTGTCCCACTGGAATGCAGCATTGGCAGCCCTTAGCTTAGCGTGGAGACACCAAGGGCAAAGCATCGTCCACTCTGGCAGCCCAGAGCAATTCCCCGGCCAAGCAGCAGCCACCCGTGGCCTGGCTCTTAGTGCACAGGCGAGGGAGCCACCAGCCATCCCTGCTGGTGACTGTGGAGACCTGCTTGGTCTCTGGGTGGGTGCTGGGCTCAGGAAAGCCGCCTGCTTCTGGGCCGGGGCCCTCTCACCTGCCCGTGCAGCCTCTTCTCTGCATCTGACCCCAGGGGGCTGCCTCCGCACATCCCTTCGTGCTGGGCACTGCAGCACGGCCCTCCTACACTCGCTGGCGGCACTGACCCGCGTGCTGGCCCAGCAGGCATACATGGAGGACCACCTGAGGAACCGCGACCGGCTGGCACAGGAGTGGAAAGCGCTGTGTGCGTACCAGGCGGAGCCCAACGTCTGTGTCGCCGCCCAGAGTGAGGCCAACCTGAAGAAGAACCGCAACCCGGACTACGTGCCCTGTGAGTGCCCTGCCCCCTGGGAGCCCCCTCCCTGCATGGACTGGGTCAGCCAGGCGGTCCAGCGGGCTCCGCATCCAGGGCCCTTGTGATCTGGCCATGGCTGCGGGGGGCCGTAGAGTCTGGGGGAGCCCGGCCAGGGGCTCCCGTTGTTGGGGTTGGGATGTGATGTCCAGGACGGATGGGGACAGGGAGACCCAGTTTTCTCCTCACCCCCAGGAGCGGGCTCCTCTGGGGCGGAGCTGAGGCCCAGCAGATCCTGGGTGCCTGGCTCTGGCTGGGCTATGCCCCCAGCCCTGTCTTGCTTGTTCACGGCTCCCCTTGTGTTGGGATTTCCCAGATGACCATGCACGGATCAAGCTGAAGGCTGAGAGCAACCCATCCCGCAGTGACTTCATCAATGCCAGCCCCATTGTAAGTGAGAGCTCGCCTGGGCCCTCCTTTGCCTGCCCTGCTCCCCAGCCCACTTGCCCCACAGCAACTGGCACTGAGTGGGAGCTTCTTTTGGTGACACTCAAGTACGTGCTCGTTCCTTCGCCCTGTACAGACACTCACGTGTGCCCACTCGCCCAGTCCCCCAGTGCCATCTGACACAAGCGGCCATTTCCTGGGGGACCCCTGCTGCGCCCCCATTGTGCTGCTTAGGGGAGTAGTCTGACACTCTGTCTCCTGGCCCAGATCGAGCACGACCCACGGATGCCGGCTTACATCGCCACCCAGGGGCCCCTCTCACACACCATCGCTGACTTCTGGCAGGTGAGTGCCGGCCTGCAGGGAGGGAGGCTGGAGGCACTGGAGCCGGTACCTGCCCAGCCCTGGCTTTGAAGCATTGGCCATGGCGGGGCATGGGGGTGCCCACAGCCGCGTGTCATCCTGTCTGCCTGGGCCGTGAGGGGACTCCAGGCTCCATTGGTGGAGAGACTGGAGGGTCCCCGGGCGCTGGGTCATGGGACCTCAGGCAGGTGTGTGACAAGGGCAGGCATCCTCCAGGCTGCACCTCGCTGTGCCCAGGGGAGGTGCCCAATACCCTCCCAGCCCCTGCTCCAAAGCTCCCCTGGACCCTCTTGACAAGGCTCCTCTGCCAGTGCTGCAGCGACCTGCCCCTTGCAGCCCCGGCTGGCTCTCCCGGGCCTGGCCCACAGCTGATGGCTTGTGCCCTGGTGCAGATGGTGTGGGAGAACGGCTGCACTGTGATCGTCATGCTGAGCCCGCTGGTGGAGGACAGTGTCAAGCAATGCGATCGTTACTGGCCGGACGAAGGCTCCTCCCTCTACCACATCTATGAGGCAAGTGGAGAGGCGGGGGCACGCTGAGCCTATCAGGCCTGGCAGGGGCATGGCCCCGTGGGGAGCAGCGGGCAGAGCCCAGGCCCAGCTGAGCATGCAGCCCTGGGATGGGAGAGCTCCCCATTGGAGCAGGGCTTCCCAAGGCTGGGCCCTGACCCCCTGGACCTCTCCGTTCAGGTGAACCTGGTCTCCGAGCACATCTGGTGCGAGGACTTCCTGGTACGCAGCTTCTACCTGAAGAACGTGCAGTCCCAGGAGACCCGCACCCTGACGCAGTTCCACTTCCTCAGCTGGCCAGCCGAGGGCATTCCCGCCTCCACCCGCCCGCTCCTGGACTTCCGCAGGTAAGGGGCAGCGCCTCCCAGTGCAGCCACTGCACAGCCTGGCTAGGAGTGGGCTGGGGCTGGGCCGGGTGACGCGCTGGGGGCGGATGGGCTGGCAAAGCCAGGCCTGCATTGGGAACCATCAGGGAAGGGGCCTCCCTCCTGCAGAGTGCCTGGGCCCTGGGTGTGGCTCAGTGAGGGGCTGGTACACAGCCCTGTAGAGGAGCGGCCTTGGGGGGAGCCCAGGCAGGATGCGCAGGCTCTGGGGGCATTGAGACCCACTCAGTGGAGGTTCTTCCCGAGTCCCTCGGAGGCCTGGGGGGCAGGGAGCGAGTGTGTCGACCTGCAGAGCATGGGCTGACCTGGAGATCGGGGGGGCCCTGGCATTGGCCCTCGTCCCAGCCTCTGTATCCAGCCTTGGGGATCCGGCGGAAGGAAAAGTCCCTGAATGTCCGGAGCAAACTGCACCCGAGCAGCTCAGGTTGAAGGGCCCGGCGAAAGTCCTGGCCTGGACAGTGTGGCGGGGCCTGAGGGGATACGCTGTCCTGCCATGGGCGTGGGCTGAGGAACAGGGAGAGTTCTGGCAGAGAAGCCATGCCCTGGGTGAAGGCTAGGATGAGGCTCAGCTGTTGCAGCTGGGGCAGAAAGCGCAGAACCCAGCCGCTCCATGGGGGAAGCCCCGGGGGCAGAGGTTTGCAGCTGCAGATAGGAGCCAAAAGCCCAGGTGACCCGGGCCGTTCGCAGGGGCTCCCAGCCTGGAGCGAAGCGGGGAGAGTCCCAGTTCTAGGGCTCTGCTGACCCCGCCAGAGGGTCGCAGTCCCCCGGGTGCTGCGTGCCTGGGGGAGGGGATTCCAAGTGGGGAGCTGTTGGAAGGGCAGGGCACTTGGTTCTCCAGAGCCCAGGATCAGCAAGGATTCTGGACTAAGGAGGTAGTGGAGCATGCCATGAGACTGGGGGGGACTAGGCTGTTAGGGTCACCCTGGCCTTGGCCCCTCCGTGGGGCTGGGCCAGAAAGGAGACCTGCGGCGAGAACTGCAGCCAGGCCGGGCTCAGCGGGTATGGGGCAGCTAACGTGCTCTGACCGGCGGGGAGGTGATTTCCAGCCCCTGGCTGCTATGTTATACTTGTCAAAGCAAAGATCAGCAGGGCCTTGTTCAGGGGATCAGGCCACACGCTGCGTTTATTGTACACGTACGAATATCAAAGAGTCACACGCTGTCACACCAAGGAGTTCTGTGAGCTGGTGTAATATACGGACCAGTCCTTTTACGTGTTGCTCGAGCCGGCCTAGTGGCCAACGAGGCTGGGCGCAAGGAGGGAGCCGGGCCCCCGTCAGTCGTGAATCCAATGCGCCAAGCTGGCAATTGCACAGCGAGACCCAAAGTTTCCATGTTTTTACCCATCTTTTATACTTGCTGGCTGTCATGTCAGTCTCTGGGCCTGGCTGTGTCATGCTGCCTCGGATTTGCACGTCAGGGTCATTGACAGAAGTTCTTCGGCCAGGGTCAGGATGGCAGTCGGTGTCTTTCCTCCCCTTTCTGTTGTCAGAGCAGTTTAGGTTGGCGTCTTTTTATGCCCTACACATACATTCCTCACTCACACGCAGGGAATTTATGAAGATAGTTTTAGGTTCAATAGCACAAGTTTCAGGAAAGAGCTCACTTCAAGAAACTGACAAGGTGGAGTCCACTTACGCCCCACTAACCAGCCTGTTATCGTAACAGTAAAAGAAAAATTTCTCTCTACCTCTATCTCACTCATACAATAAAACAAGGCATCTGCAGCGGATCTGTCTGCACAGCTCCCGGGGAGCTGGGCGCTGGGTGTGTGACTGGCGAATGCCTGGGCATGGGATGTCTCGGAGAGACCAGGCCTGGTTCCCGTACCAGCCGTGCTGATGAAGGGCACTGAGCGTCGGTTCGCTCGTGGCAGGAGTGTGGGCTGGGTCTGTGGCCGTGGGTGCAGGGAGTGGGCATAGCCTGTAGCTCTCAGAGCTGGGGGGAGCAGGGTTTATCGCAGGCATGCGACAGGCAGTATCCAGGGTGGATATTGGCTCTGCTGCGCTGGCTGCCTTTGGAGAGGCTGGATCTGCAGCCAGCCCCGCTGGCTCTAATGGCTGTCCATGCTGCTGCTTCCCCAGGCCGCCCCATACTTGTGGGGTGGGAGGTGCGTGTGCCATAGCACCCCCAGCTGGAACGGAGAGGAAGGGAACACCCCCTCTTGCTGTCATCCTGTCCCCAGGGGGAAGGGGCCGGACTTCGAAGCCTCATGCTGGTTGTGGCCATCTGCGCTGCCTCTGGGCCCCTCTGGGGCCAGGGCCCAGCTGGGATTTCTGCCTGCTCTCCCCTGCCCCACTCACACTCTCTTCCCCCCTCCCTCCCTCCGTCTCTCTCTCTCTCTCCTGCAGCTGCCAGCGTCATTTTTGTGATTTGCAGCTAGTAATCTGGGTCCAGTTGCATAGTCACAAAAGTGAGCGTTGGCAGCCGTGCCTGCTGCATGGAGCATGCCGGGTGCCCGGCCCGGGGCCCGCACCCACCGGACTCCCGCTGGCGCCGTGCTTCGGCGCCGAGCGCTGGGCACGGGACAGTGCTCCAAAGGCTGACCTGTGCTCTGCGCGCTGGGCGTCTCCGGCCCCCGCCCCACGGGGCAGAGCAGAGCGCTGGGGAGCCCTTCTCCATGGAGCAGGGCTGGAGGCGCTGCGCCCAGTGCCAGGGGCTGGCCCCCTGCCCTGCCCATCTGAATGCCCTGTAGGGATGCCACAGCCAGCCCTGCCCTGTGCCTGTCCCGGCCGGGCCCTCGCCCAGGGCAGGTGTGCGCGCCCCTGGCCCTGCTGGAACGGCCACAGGGAGGAGGCGGCTGGCAAGGTATAGCTGGTCCCACCGTGGGCAGCGCTTGCCCACGTGCGCCCTCGGCTCCAACCAGGCGGGGACGGCTGCACGGTCCTCAGGCCCTGCCCAACCTGGCGCAGGCCGGCGAGGTGGCGGCAGAGCCCTGGGCTGCGGGTGCAAGCCCCTGGGTGGCTCCCGAGGCAGGGCTGGCTGCGTGGGGCTGGTGGCGCTGGCTGCTCTCACCCGCTCTCTCCTTGCCTTGCAGGAAGGTCAACAAGTGCTACCGGGGCCGCTCCTGCCCTGTCATCGTGCACTGCAGGTAACGAATGGCCGCCTCTGCCCATGTTGGGCTGGGCCCTGCCCAGGGGTGCCCGGGGAGCCACGGCTGCCACCCTGGCCTGGGCAGACTCCGTCCCGCCAGGGGCTCAGGCAGTGTCCACTCCATGGGACGCCACGCCCCGGTGGCACTCTTGCTTCTGCCCAGCTCCTGCTCTCCCGTAGGGCTGGGGCTGGCCTGGGGCCCCTTTCCCTGCCGGGCAGCAGCGCAACAGCCTGTGCGGAATGTGGGGGCCCCCAAAATGGGGAGACGCCTGGCCCTGAGGCCTCTCCGCCAGGCCAGGGCTCCCAAGGAGCCAGCCGGGGCGCTCCCCTTCTCCACTGCCCCTGGGCCTTGCTGGTGGCTGTGCCTCCGGCAGGGGGTGAGGGCGTGGCCCTGCGCGGTGAGCATCTCTGCGTCTCTTCCAGTGACGGGGCGGGCAGGACCGGCACCTACATTCTCATTGACATGGTCCTGAACCGAATGGCCAAAGGTGAGCGCTGCCCTGTCCCCTCCATGAGCCTCCGGGCGCCCCTTCTTTGGCCAGGTTCCCCACCACCACCGCCTCTGCTCTGTCGCCTGGCCTGGCCCCTCTCCCTGCCCCCCTGCCTTCGGGCACCTGTCTTTGCCCGGCTCCTCTGCATGCCCCCCCATCTGCCTGTGCCCATGCCCAGCCCCGGCTCCGCGCCCCAGTCTCCCCGTGCCCCAGCTCTGACCCCTCTCTGGCTCCGCCCTAGGTGTGAAGGAGATTGACATCGCTGCCACGCTGGAGCACGTCCGTGACCAGAGGCCCGGCATGGTGCAGACCAAGGTGCGCCCCCCTCCTGGCCCCCACCTGCAGGGAAGGGCTCCCCCTCCCCTCTGGCATCTCTGGGGCTCTGAAGCCAGGCAGCACCTGCTCCCCAGGCCCACAGGCTGGTGCTCTAGGGTGGGAGAGATCCCGGGCTGCTGACTTCGGGCCCTGCTGGCGCTGAGGGGGCTGGGCTCCCTCCCCCTCTGCACCCGGGGCATGATGGGGCTGCCTGTCCCTGGGGCTATGGTCATGGGTGCGGCTGGAGCCCAGCGCTGCAAGGCCCTGCCCCATGGCAGCTGGGGCCTCACCCCCCCCCAGGCAGCTCTCACCCCGTCTCTCCTCCAGCAGGACCAGTTTGAGTTTGCGCTGACAGCCGTGGCCGAGGAGGTCAACGCCATCCTGAAGGCGCTCCCCCAGTGAGTCCCGCCGTGCCCGCCGCCTCCCAGGCGCTGGCCTTTGTGCTTCGAGCCGCCCGCCCGCCCCTCCGCCCCCGGGGCTGCCCGGGTAACGTCATGTCTGTGCTGCTGGCCGTCCCCCCCCCAGGCCTCTCCTGCCCCATTGGTCTGCCAGCTCAGAGGTCGGCTGCCACCTCCTGTGGGGAGCAGGGCTAGGCCTGACACAGAGCACGGTCTCGCTGCCCACGGGACACAAGGCAGCCCAGCCCCTGGGGCTTTGCACTGGCCGCCCTGCACGAGAGGCGGGGACCCACCCTGCTCCACCCACCGCTGCCCCTTCGTGCCCAGCGCCCGCCTGCCTCTGGCGCATGTGTCACGCACAGCCGCCTCAGGCTCCCCACGTGTGACATGCCTGCGCCGTGTGTGTCCAGTCACCCTGGCCCTGCAGTTCCACATGCACCCCAGGCCCACCCCCTACACGCACTGCAGGTCCTCCCAAAAGCCCCCCGGCTGAGCCCCGTGGGGGAAGACATGACCCAGCCCGGGGGTGTTCTGAGCCAGCCGGGAGGACTGGCCCTCACTGCGCCTGCCCGCCAGGTGCCTCGCCCCTCGCCGGCGGCACTGGCACGTGGGAGGTACTACTGGCCCTGTGCCCTGCTCACTGTGCCACGGGGCCCAATCCTTGCCCTGCGGCGTAGCCTGGCTCGGTCTGCTCAGGGCTGCCCTGGGAGGGGGCCAGCACGGAGGCTGCTTGCACAGCGGGAGCTGCAGGGTCCCCCTCTCCACCCCTTCCTGGCCCACCCCTCACCCAGCCCCATGTGGGTCACTCGTGAGAAGAGACATTTCTAGAGAAATATACTTTTGTATCTTGCTGTGAATAAAGTTCTCGTGTCGCGTTTGTGCCGCTGCAGCCTGGCCTGGCCTGTCTCTGTGCGTGTGCCCCGTGCTTTGGGGGGTGGGCACTGTGCCCCTCTCGTGCCTCAGCCTGGCCTGGTGGTGTGGGTGAAGGGCTCTGCTGCGAGGGGCGGGTGGGGCGCTCCCCTTCCCCCCCATGCCTGGTCTGACATGTCCCTTCCTGCACCCTGCTGGACTAGCTCTGGGGGTTTTCGCTGTGTGGGGGACAGCAGGGGCATTGGGTTTGACTGAAGGGCCTGGGCTCTGCGGGTGCAGGGTACATGTGGCTCACGGCCCCTGCATGGGGGGGCACAATTCTGGCTGTAGGCACAGCTGTCCCATGCTGGGCTGGGTCGGAGAGGACTCCCCTCCCCCGCCCCCGGGGGGGGATCGTCCCTGGCCCATCCTCGGGGCAGCACAGCCCGAGCCCAGCCCAAACACAGGGCCCCAGGCTCAGAGCCCAGCCTGTCCCATGCAGAGCTCTGGGGGTCGGGGGTGTTGCTTGGGGGCAAATGGCAGCTCCGCTATGGGGCAGTGTGGGCCCAGCCTCTCTGGGGGAAGGCACGGCTGGTCCCAGGACCCCACACAGGGACTGGTCCCGCCGCAGCCCTTCCTGCACTGGGCTGAATTTCCCAGGTCCGGCACAGTTGCCCCGCCTAAGCACTCCTCCCCACGCCCACTGGGGCTCCTGCAGGATGTAGGCCCCCCCACACACACACCCAGGGCCCCACCTCCCCCAAGACACCCCCACGCACTGCAGCTATTGCAAACGGTTTATTGACTGACAGTGGCTTCCACACCCCAGCGAGTGGCTGGGTCCTGCACCCCAGGGCGAGGGAGCAGCCCCACGGCGGGGGAGGACAACGACGGACCCGAGGCAGGGGGCACAGCAGGGGCTGCAGGGAGCGACTTGGTCCTTGCAGCCCCTGTGTCCTGGGCCTTTCCTGGCTGCAAGGGGCTGAGGCTGGTCCCCACCAAGCTTGGCGGGGCTGAGGGGGACCCAACGCTCCACCTCCTCCAGCTGCAGGCCCCACTGGCCCAGGACAGGCTACGGGGCCACGGCCCTGGCAGGGGAGCAAAGCGGCTGCCTCCCTGCACTAGACTGCCCATGGCTGCTCGTCTCCCCCACACACCCCCCCACAATCTGTCCTCAGCCAACAACCCTGCAGGAGCAGCACCTCGTGGAGCCCCCTCCTTCCAGCCCCTGCCCCCCACCCATGGGCCCCCGGCACCAGCCCCTGCAGTGCCCCAGCAGTGACATGCTGGGGCTGCCCTCCTGCCTCTGCTCCAGCGCCAGGCCCCACCGGAGCAGGACAGGGCCCCTGCGCCAGAGCATGGGCCAGAGCCTACACGCGTGGCGGGGCTGGCGCCAGCCCCATCCCTAGCTACAGCCGCCTAGACCCTGGGCAGCAGCAAACATAACAGGCACCCCCCCACCCAGCCTGGGGGTGCTCGTGGGTGGGGGCGAGGGGGTGCAGAAACAGCGCGATGTCCGGGCGACCAGCCTCCGTGGCAGGGGCCCGCGGCGCGGCCTCAGAACACACCTGGGGAAGAAGCAGAGGGGACAGGGACGGGCATGAATCAAGCGCCGTGAGCATGTGCCAGCCAGCCAGTGCACAGGCGAGGGCAGCATCACGCCATGGAGCCCAGCCGGGGCGCTGCCCGCCAGGGGCTGGGCCAGGCCAGGAGGGGTGCCATACACGCCCCCGACCCGCACCCCCCCCCCACCCCAGGCCAGCTCGGGGCCTCCTCGCCCCTGGGCACCACAGGGGCTGGGCCCAGCCAGCAGCATCGCGGTGGCTGAGCTGCACCGCCCTGGAAAACCTGGTGGGGGTAGGCAGGGCACCCCTGCCCCCCCCCCAGCTCCACACAGACTGCAGGTGCAGGACACCCAATGGGGGACAGGGAGGAGCAGGAGGGAGGGTGCCCAGCCTCTCCGCCACCCCCCCCCACCCCCACTGGTGAGAGGATGGTGCCCTGGCCAGCAGCCAATGGAGATGGCCCCCCGGGGGGGGGGGAAGGGGGCAGGCAGGGGCTGCAGCCACAGGATGCACAGCGGTGAGTGAAAGCAAACCCCCCCCCCAACCACCTGCCTCGCACAGTGCGGCTGCCCCACCCTCTCGCTGGAAGGGAGGACCCAGCCATCTGGGGAGTGGGGGCAGGCTGACCCCCCCCAAAAAACCAACCCCACAGGGACTGGGAGGAGGGGCTGCCCCTTGCTCACAGCCCCAGCAGAGGCAGGGCCCATGGCGGGCAGCCAAGTTCAGGGCACGGCGCCTGGGAGGGAGGCCAGGCCAGTCCCACCCACAGAGCCACGCACCCCCTCACCCCCCCCAGGCTAAGGCTCTGTGTGTGGGGGGGGAGGGACACACCCGTCATGCTCACAGCAGCAAGGCAGCCCCGGTGCAGCCAGCCCTGGCTGGGGCAGTGACACCCCAGCCTGGCCCCCCATCTGCATCCCACAGCTGATAAGGGGGCACTGGCCATGCCCACCCAGGCTGGCCCCACACAGCCCTTGGGCCCTGCTCCCCTGTGAACCTGGTCCTAGGTGGGGTCAGCTGGGCCCTCCCCCCACAGAGCCAAGACCAGCCCCAAGAGCAGCCCGGGGCTGGGGCAGCCGCCAGCCCGGCCAGGCCTGGGAGCCAGTGGCGGGGGGAAGGCACAGCATGACCAGGCAACTGACTGCATGATGCAGCAGTGACAGGCTCCACCGGCCCCCAGGCAATGGGACCCCACACCCCGCCTGGGGCGAGGGGCGCTGGAGGCCGGGCAGGCCTTGGCAGCTGCTCCTGCCATGGGGGGCAGCGCCTCACTCAATGACACTCGATGACAGAGGGAGGCTCCACTGCTGCCCTTTACTGAGCCCCCCCCGGCTCGCGGGACCCGGCTCACAGCAGGCAGCAGTGGGATAGCTTCTGCTTGGGGACCGGCTCCTTCCCGGGCGCTGCCCCCTCCTGCCCTGCCCCTGCCCCCGGGCGCTGCGTCCTCCTGCTTCCCTTGCTGCCCCTGGGCGGGGTCCGAGGCACCTGACCCCCGCCCTGCGCCTCCTGGCCCGCTGGCTGCTGGGCGCCGCCTGGCCGTCTGCTGGCACCACGCGCACCTGCTCTGTGCTGCCCCGCGGCCTCCATCTCGGACAGGCTGTAGGCCATGGCCAGCTGCAGATCCTCGTCCTCCTCGCTGTCCGTGTATAGGCAGACCGGGGACGCGCTGCGGGGCCGCTGCGGCGCGGGGGGTGAGGGCGAGGCCTGGCCTGGCAGGGCCTGCTGCTCCCGGCGGCTCAGCTCCAGCCCCAGCGCCATGTCGTCAGGGACTCCTGCGAGGAGGCACCAGCGTCAGGGACCATGGGAAGCCTGGGCTCCATCTCCCGGATCAGCAGAGGCCCAGCTCGGGCACTGGATTGGGCCCTAGAGACCCGAGTTTAATTCCTGCCAGGGTTGCCTCGGCTGACGCCGGGCCAGTCATGGGAGCTGCCTCGGAGCCACTGGCTGAAGTGGGAAGCCCCCACCCCCCGGCCCACCTCCAAGGGGGCAGGGCTCAGCCAACCCACAACTAAAATCTCCGCTCACACCAGGGCCCCCAGAGCCACCAGTACAATGGGGGTCACCCTCCCCGCAGCCCGGCTGGAGGCACATCCTGTTCCCCAGACAACCCTCACTCCTTGCTGCTCACCGTTCACGTGGATGGATTTCAGCTCCCCATCCTCTTCCACTTCCACCCGCTCCTGCCCATTCTCAACAATCCTGGGGAGAGAGCAGTGGGTCACCCAGCCCGCCGGGGCAGCACCCACGAGGGGAGCCGGGTCCCACTGCACCGGCTGGGCACACAGCCAGGAATGCCGTGCGAGGTCACAGTCCCCATCCTGACCCTGTCTCAGGGCCCTGTGCCGCCAGCACGAGCGGCTTCCAGGGCTAACAGCAGGGGGTCGTGGATTTAAAGGGCTCTCCCATTGACACGGAACTACTGACTGAGGGCTGTAACAGGTCAGAGGTCGCCTAGCAGCAAAGCTCCGATAGGACTCCGGGTGCCCCCGCTGGGGCCGATCAGGGTGTCACCTGACGGAGGGCCGGGGAGGTTACGAAGGTCAGAAGCTGCTCTGTTTGGGCTGTTTTCAGCTGGTTCAGGAGCCAGTGGGGCCCACCTGAACAGAGCTGGAGCCCAGGAAAGGTGGGTAAGCGAGGGGTCCTGTTCTCTCGGTGATCTGGATGGGCTTGGGCTCTCCTGGAGGGATTAATCAGTCTTGGAAAGGAGATGACTAGGGGGGAGAAGACAAAGGGATGGGTGTGGAGAAAGTGAACAAGGACGTGTTATTCACTCCTTCCATTACACAAGAACTAGGGCTCACCAACGAAATTAATAGGCAGCAGGTCTAAAACAAACGAAAGGAAGCATTTCTTCACACAAGGCACAGGTAACTTGTGGCTCTACTCGCCAGAGGGATGTGAAAGCCAAGGCTATAACAGGGCTCGGAAAGAACTAGCTAAGTTCATGCAGGACAGGTCCAGCAATGGCGATTAGCCAGGCTGGGCAGGGATTGCAGTTTGCCAGAAGCCGGGAACGGGCGAGGGGATGGATCACGGGCTGTTCCCTGTTCTGTTCATTCCCTCTGCAGCACTTGACCCTGGCCGCTGGGGGAGGCCAGGACGCTGGGCTGGATGAACCATGGGGCTGACCCATGCGACCATTCTGAGGTCAGCACCACAGCACCTATGCCACACTCGCCAGGCGCCCTGAGGGCTCGCCTCTTTGGGTGGAATTCTGGGGACACATCTGAGGGGTCAGCTTGGTCCCTGGGGCTGGGCGGTTCTCAGGAGGGGGTGCTAGACAGGGGGGCTCTGCCCGAGCTTGCCAAAGAACCCCAAGACGGGCAGGGGGTGGGCTTCTTCCCAGCACTCCGGTGCATGGCCAAAAGAGGGTGCTCTGTGGAAAGCGAGGACACCCCCACCCAGCAGCTGCAGCTAGGCCCTGGTTCTCCATGTGAACAGTGGGGGGGTTCCACTGATCCAGAGGGAAAACCCAGTGCATACCAGATGCAGCACGGCCCCCCACCCGGGGCTGCCCTCGCTGAGTTATCGCCCAGGAACTTGGACAGGCCGGGTTTGCAGCAGCCTCCCCTCAGGATCACCCACAGGTGTTACCCACAGCTGTGTGCATCACACCAGCCTCAGCCCTGAGGACGAGGCCTTAGCAGGACCCAAGGAGCTCTGGCTGCCTCGAGAGGTATAGGGACCCGCGGGTCCACCAAAGGAGCCTCTGCTGAAAACCTGTGTCACACGGCTCCTCACAACCGCTGTGAGCTGTGGGGCTGGAGAACACAGGGGGCTCTGGGTATGTGCTGGAAGGGAACGCACGTGCTCTAGGGCTTAAGGCAGGTCACTCCCTGGGAGCACAAGAGAGCAGCTTCTCCTCCCAGGAGGTGGGACACACTTACCCCCCCCCGTGGGCTGACATGTCTCTCACAGCTGGAGTCCACTAGCACAAGGGGTCAAATGCTAACGAAGAGCTGGTGGAGACTCCAGCAGGAAACCCAGAGAGAGGGCGGTAACCCTGTCCTTAGGTGAAGAGCAGAGGTCTGCGGCTGATCTATCTGGGGGAGCAGAGGGAGGCCCTGGCATCTTTCCATCGGGGAGGACAAGCTGCCAGGAGCTTGATCTTCAGAACGGGGGAAATGCTGGGACAAGGCCTGGGGCTAAGCTGTCCAGGATGAGACAGGACCTCCTGGGAGCTCTCCCCTGGCTCTAGAAGGTGTGTGAGGATTGTTTTCTGGGTAACCGCCAGCGTCCCCCATTCTCCCTCTCTCACCTGAGTCCCCGCTTGTGACACACTGTACCCCATGTGCACCCTGACGGTGTGATCCGTCTTTGCTGTTCACCAACAGCGCCAGTGTGGAGTGTCTGATGCAGTGAGCCACGTGAGGTGTTGCTGCATGCTCATGAGACACTGACCATCATTGCGCTGGTAGCACGTTTCCTGCAATGTCACGCATGTACAGATCCGAAACACGGCTGTGTCCTAGCCCCACGTGTCTCTCACGGTGTGAATAGATGCAGATGGACACAAGGCTGTTTCCACGCCCCGCAGAGGCAGGCACACAGGAACGAGGGATGGGCCTAAGCACCTGTGAGCACTTTGGCCAAGTGGAAGACATCATGCCCATGGCCGGACAGGGCCCATCACCCGACCCCAGGGGGTGCTGGAGAAACTTGGTAAACTGAGGCCTCTGGCTTGGGGTCTCCCCTGGAATCCATCTTCCAAGCAACATCAAAGACTGGCACCTACCCATAGGGAGGGGGGCCTGGTTGCAAGACGCATCACAACCAGCCTGTGGTAAACTAAAGTCATAGACTGAAAGAGGCTGATGTTAATCTTAGGTTAGGGTGCGAGTTACTTTTTAGTTAATTGTAATTAACTCCTTGACTTACTAATAATCTGACTTAGAATCACTTAAAATCTTGCTGTTGTCAATAAACTTATTTGTGTGTTTTAGCTAAAGCCGGGTGTATGGCTTGAGTGTGTGCAGAGACCTCGCACAGAGGGACAGAGCTGGGGCATGTCCATTTCTCTGATAAACGTGTAAATGAGCTTGCAGGGTGCAGCACCCAACCCTGCCAAACAGCAGTTCCTGGGGTTGCATCTGGGGGTCTGTCCCATGGGCAGCTGGCGAGAAGTGCTTCTTCACTGGGATCCTTCAGGGATCAATTACACGCTGGAGGCTGGGTGTGGGCAGACCCAGGAGCGGGTGGTTCACACAGCAAAGGGGGATGAGTTGGGGCCCAGGCTACACACCAATCCGGACTGCAGCGGGGGATGTCACACTGCTCTTTGATACTCGCCGCACACACCCAGGGCAGCTACACCTGCATGCTACGCAGAGCGGGCCCGGGAGGAGCCTCGCAAGCTGGTGGCGCTGCTCCTTTGGGAGCGTAGGATCCCGAGCCCTGGAGGGTCCAGCGGAGCAGGGACTGGACACTGTAGAGGGACACTCCAGGGCTTGGGGTGCCTGCTGCTAACCCGTGCAAGAGAGCCAGGCCTGCAGGAGCCTGAGAGGCAAGGCTTGGGCTGCTGGGGGCCAGGGAGTCCAGAAGTTGCTCTACAGCAGGCGTGACCCGGGCTCCCTCACCCTAAGGGCAGGGGGAGCGAGGCACCTCGCAGCCCTGGGTCCCCCAGGGAAGGGTCAGGCTCCAGCTCCCCCCAGCTCAGCAGCCTCGGAGGAGCGGAGAGCAGGTTCCAGGTCCTCGCCATGCCCTGGGGGGGGAGCAGCCTGGACTGGCCATGGGTGCAGACACCCCAGCCTGGCAGGCCCCGTGATCTGGTCCCCTGCAGCAGCTGCCGTGGTGTTGGGAGACAGGCTGGCTTCGCCGGACCCCACCTACCTCTTTGTGGTGATGCGTTTGCCGTTGACGAAGGTGGTGGAGGTGGAAACCGAGCGGAAGCCAATTCCTGGCTCAGCGCCAGGGCCGAAGGACGAGAAGAAATCTGAAAAACAGGGCGGCAGCCTCAGTGCAGGAGCCCCTCCAGCCAGGCCCCAGGCAGCCCCACGGGATCGCAGCGTTCCATGGCCGAGCGGGAGCGGGTGACGGGGTGGCCATGGGTCAGCTGGGGATGCACCGCAGGGCGGGTGTGAAACTCAGAGAGGAAATGTTCATCCAGGATGGCAGAGCGAGGCTGTTCCTGGGTCACAGGAGCTGAGGGGGGAGGTTGGGGTTGGGCTGGGGAGTGGAGGTGAGGAGATGTGGGAACCAGGTGGGGGAGCTTTTGGGCTGGGCTGGGGGGGGAGCCGGAATGACTGAGGAGAAAGCCAGACCTGGGACCACCTGGGAGCCTTCTCGGGGGCGGGGGGGGGGGTGGAGGAGGAGGAAGGAGATGGACGATGACGACGGGACACCACGGGACACCACCACGACGAGGACATGGACAAGGAGGAGCTAGGGTGGGCAGCGCTGGCCAGCAGGATGAGGAAAAGCAGGGACAGACAAGCAGCCCTACCTGAGGATGCCGGGAAAGAGGAGAAGAAGGAGCCTGGTCCAGGGTGTCGGGGGCCAGCTCCCCGCAGCTCTGAGAATGGCAGCATCTCATCTGGAAGGAAGTGAATGAGGTGTGAGTGCCAGACCCAGAACTTGGGAGCACAGACAGCCCACTCCTGGGGCAGGACACCCATGGGCGCTCGGGTGGCAGCACCCAAAGGGGGCTCTGTGAGGTGGTTGCTGGGGGTCTGCCTGTAAAGTTCTGCAGGAAGCACCAGCGGCCACCACACTAGGACAGCAGCAGCCAAGAGCTAAGCAGCAGAGTCACATCTTCACATGCCATCTGCACGGCACCAAGACAATGCAATATCGGGCTGGTACGGCAGCCCTTGTTGGCCCTGAACAGAACCTTGCTCCCCCCTCCTCCTTCTACCAAGAGGCACCCCAGCCTGATACATTACCTTTTAAATATTAATACAAATCTGTCTGTACTTGGCATAATTTTGAGATGGTTTGTAAATGTCTGTGCTATGTCCACTGGCCAGTTTATCTGTTAAGTTTCCCTGCTTCCAATACATAGATATATTTGTAAAAATCCTATTTTAAGAACAAAAAGCCACACTGCAATGTAATGTTTGTATCTAATTGTAAAAGACACTGTCAAAATGAATTTGTGAATTCTTCAGCTAGGAGTTGGCACTGAGTGATTGAAGTGTGAATGGCTGAGCAATTGAGGTGGGTGCAGCCAGGGACAATGATTGAAGAATTGGTCGCAGTAAGGGATGTCGAAACAGACAAGAAAACACCAGCCTCACCTAAAAACGTTTGAAGGAAGAAGAAAGGAGTGAAGATAATAGACACTGGCCGAAGAGGAGTCCACCCTGATACTTTCGGAGTCAGCCCACTCCCAAAGAACAAAATCTGATCAGGCTTGCAACAATGTGGGTGATTAAGGATCACACCAGATGCAGTTGCAGCATGACAGAGCAAAAACCCATAGACTCACATGGGGTCTTTTCCCTATAAAAAGGGACAGAAAGATGAAGGCTGGAGGTTCGGGTCTACAACATCACACCAGCCAGGAGTACCGGTGCACATCGGCAGAACCTTGCTCCTCACCCTCGTGCTACAGTCACCTGGCGAGTGACGACCACGAGCACCTAGAGGCTGGTAACTACAATATCTGAGAGACCCTATTTATGTTTGTCTGTCTCCCTGGCTGTGTGTGCCTGTCAGCGTGTGAGTGTGAATGAAAATACCAATTGGAACATGTGTCAACTACTAACTACTATGTCTATTACTAACGAGAATCTCTGTCATTCTGGTATTGATCCAATGTTCATACTGTTTTCCTAGTGTTTACATGATTGAGACTATTTCATTGGGTACAGCACAGTATTGGTCTATCTATAGCATTGATACTATCTTCTTGGTATTTGCATCATTGACACTATTAAGGAATTGCTGCATTCACAACAAACGTGGCCTGTTGCCTTAGCCCCTGAAAAAGACCCTGTGATATTTGTTATGTGGGTAACACCCAGTCCCTGCAGGAGGCACCCCCACTGGACACAGAGCCCGCTGCACAGCAGGGAAAGGAAACGCTGGGGAGCGCCTCCGTCTGGCCAGGAACCCCGACCCTAGCCAGGGCTGGGAAATCTACACTTCTTACTGTTTCGCCTTCCTGGTGCCCACGTCTCCGTGCTTGACGTGGACGGTCTCTGTGAGGTTCCTCGACCAGCTCTGTTGGCTGCAGAACTAATTTTGCAAGATTTAAATCAGCTAAGGTGGTGAGATATGATTGGTCAAAGAACTGTCTGGTAACGGGCCAGGATGGTGTTTGTAGCATGTCCGTGTACAACGATTGGTTACGACACAGCTAAGCAGGACCCACGTTTAACAGCATAAACTGGGGTCCAAAGGGACGTGCTTTGGATCCTAACGCCAGGACACGGCCCAAGATCAGAGTGGCTGGATCTTAACATCCGACCACCCGCCCTGTGCAGCTGGCATCCTGCTGATCTACCCCGACTGGCCACCAGGAGACGTGTGTCTGCCTCCCGGGGAGCAGGGAGCTCTGGATGCTCAGCGTGTCCTGGTTACGCCCAGAGCCTGCGAATTGGGTATGGGTGGGTGCTTCAATTAACCAGGTCACACCCAGAGCCTCAGGAACTGGGAAAGGGTGGGGGTGCCTAAATTAACGGCGTTACGCCCTGAGCCCCCAGACAGGCAAAGGACAGGCATGTGATGCTGGCACTTCCTTGTGTCCAGCTGCTAAATTGCATGAAAAGAAGCTGAAGACCCGGCAGCCCCCTGCTCCGGCGACTCTCCTGCCCCAGACGCTGCAGGACGGGCCTGGGCAATGGTCGCTCTGAACACAAGGGCCACACGCTGCTGAGGGCCAGGACCCTGCAGGTGCTGCTCCAGCCTCTCACTTCAAATGCCCATGTGCCGAGGTTCCCTGCGCCCTCGGGAGCCGATTCCCAACAGGCAGGCCCCCGGCCCCCTTGTAACTTCACCCCTCTGCTTCCAGCCATACCCCGACAGCTCTCCCAGGGACCCCTTGGCCAGCAGGTAGGGCCGGCCCTGCGACTCGGGAGCTCTGGGCTCAGTTCCTAGCTAGCTCCACCAGTCGCCGCCCACTCATAGCTCTTCCCCCTTCCTCGCAGAACAGCTCCTCCCTGCCTCCCACGTCGCAGCGCCCCAGACACTCTCGCCATGGCACTGGAACCAATCCTCCCTGCAGCGACAGCCCAGCCCCGTTCCTTCGTTTACCAGGGTCACTAGCATCTCCCCCACCCCCACCCCTACCCCTGCGTCGCTCTGGCAGGACAAGGACAGAGTCTGCTAGGACCAGGCCCGCTGAGCGTCCCTGGCCAGCACTGCCAGCTCCCCATCACTTCCTTCCTGGCTCCAGTGGAGCAGGCACAGGAGAAAGCAGGACCAACAACGCCAGAGCTCGGCTGCTCCCGCTGGGAGCCGCCCATGGCGGAAGGTCCTGTACTAAGCACATGGCTTCGGGCATCAGCCCCTCACCGCTTGAGTCGAAGGCAAATCTCCACAAGCTTTCAGCACTACAGGGCCCGTGACACACACCTCCATCTCCGGAAGAGGTGTCTTGGACCAATCCCTATGTCATATTCCCTCTTCCGCTTCTCCGGCTGCAAAGAATCTAACCATGTGCTGGACCGGCCCCCGGCCCCCACGAGACCCGGGGGCTGAACTCACCGAAGAGATCGGCGAAGGGATCTCGCCCACCAAAGAACTCCCGGAAGACGTCGTGGGCACTGCGGAAGGTGAAGGTGAATTCGGGGACGCCTGCGCTGGCCCTTGATCCACCAGGCCCTGCTGGGGAAAAGCAGAGACAGGACGGTACTGCCTAGACCCTGCTCCAGAGCCGAGTGAGAGACAGACAGGCTGGGGTACCTGGCCCCCAGGAGCAGGGTGCCCAGATGGGGGGGAAAGGGTACACTGTACCAGGACCGGAGGCCCTGGGGGGCCCAGCCCAGGCTGCAACACCCATATTACCATGAGGAAAAAATTGAGGCTAAATTGTAGATCCTGCCTGAGAATGTTTTTATAGAGACTCATTTCCCTGGATCTATGTATCTACTGTCCAGATCGTGAGAGATTCGCTGGAGCCGATGGGAAGCCGCGTTAGAGCCATCTCAAGCGAGTTGCTGGCCCAGGCCCGTCTCTAGACTAGAGAGTGTGTGCTCGTGCTGTTAAACTAGGACTTGTCGTGTGAGACTGAGAGGCAGAGAGATTTGTGCTCCACTCGGTGACGTGGTCTACCATATTGAGATAAGAACTGCCAGGCCCAGAGTTCCTTGTGCATAGGCAGGAGGGAGGGAGGCTGGTGAGAGAGGCAGAGCAAAGCACCATAAGACAGTGGGCGCCACTGCTGCTGCTGCTGGTAGGGTTTGCAGACCCAAAATATATGTAAGTGTCTAACTCATTCCCAGTCACACACACGCCCGTCCTGCCATGTCTGGTGCTGGCTATAAATACAAATCAGGCAGCCAGAAATGTAGGACGGGAAAAGAAAGGGAACTAACATAAGCTAAAGGACACCAATCTAGCCTCCATTTTTTCAGATCAGACATGGTCTTTCTGCAGCCAGGCAATATACAAACTAGGGGAGCAGGTGAACCAAATCAAGGTGAAAATGATTTCAACAGAGAGAGAGTGTCTGTGGCCCTGACAATCGATGACAAAGAAAAGCTGCCAGCACATGCGCCACATGACTCCAATCTGATGCTTGAAGAGAGTTCTTGGTTTCCCCATTATAACGACCAAAATATTACGAAACAGTCAGCAAAGGTGCCGGACTCTGGCTAGGTGTTGTGTTAAACAAAAGAGCAAACAAAAATGTAGAATATGGAACCGTAATTTCAGAATTCAAACGGTTTTCATGGCTCGTGCGATTGTACGGCTAGGATGAGGGGTTGTGGGGGGGAAACGGGGGGGGAGAGCTGGAGGGGAAAGGGCCCATGTTACAAGTTTGTACCAGGCCCGAAAAAACGATGCTTGGGCCCTGGCTGGGAGAGATGAGCTCTGGCATGGCCCCTCTGTGCTTATTCGTTGTGGGCGAAATCCGCCCAAGCCAAGAGGCAGCCCCTGGCCCGGGGGCCAGTTCCACCCCAGCACCTGCCACGCTGCTGACGTTACATCTACACGGGGCTGCAGGGCTCACGGGCAGGGGTCGCAGTGCGAGGCTGAGGCAGGCAGCGGGACGCTGGCGGAGTCGCAGTGTAGACGTGGGAGGTGCCACTTGGGCGGGTAGCAGGGCAGGCTGGGTCCATGCCCAGGGTGCTCAGCTGCGTGGAGCACGGCACTCAACTTGCCTGAGCCATTCAGACCCTCGCCCTGGCGGTGGGCAGCCGTACCCAACGCCCCGCCTGCCCTTCGACTCCCTGCCAAAGCAGGACCTGCCGCTCTCCGCTGCAGAGGGGGTTTGTGCACCACATGACAATGCCAGCTGCGATTGTCAGACTGTTTCTGGTCCCCTCTGCCCAGTTTTTAAGGAGCAAGGTCCCCATTTCAGCTCCAGTGGGACAGGATCCGCCCCCCCGGACGTCAAGCTCACCTGCGCCCATGAGACCTTCCTTGCCATAGCGGTCGTAGATGTCACGCTTTTCCTCTGTGGGGAGAAGAGAGGAGAGTTAGCCAGCCCCACTGCTCTAGCTGGGCTGGGGAGGGGGCGTGCCCCAGCAAGGAAGGAGAACAGCTCTGCAAGTTAGGAACAGGAAATGGCGTGTGTGACAACAGAACAACGGGCTAACGCAAGCGTCTCCTGCAAAGGGACGGGGACATTGAGAGGAACAGACAGGGCCAGATCCCCATCTTCCTCGGACCGTGTCAAGGGCTGCAATGGGGGCTCCTGGCGCAGCAACCTGGCCTGGGGCAGAGTGCACTGCGTGCCAGGGATCTTGGGCACAGGGAGGGGCCCCTGGGGTCTACTAGACAGGAGCTAAAGCAGCCACAATGCACCCCTTGCCCCACCCCAGCACAGGGCGCACAGCCGGCTGGAGGTTCTTTGCAAAGGGCCGTCTCAGGGTCTGCTCCTCTCACGGGCAAGGAAACAAGGCAGTGGACAGCATCACCATCCTGCCACATCAGCTGTTCCCCCAGCCCCAGGGGCACACACAGGCCTGGGACTGACAGGGAGACCCCCCACTCGGATAGAGCAGAGCCGCTGGACAGCAGCTCCCCTGACACGTGGGAGCACCAGTGGCTCGGGGGCCATATGTCTGGAAAGGATCGGAGGGTCCTAGCAGATCACAAACTGATGAAGTCAACTACAGGACACAGTTACAGAAAGGCTGATGTCGTCCTGGGGCGCATAAATGGAAGAGGCGTCGGCAGGACGCGGGAGGTCATTGCCCCGCTCTGCTCAGCACGGGGAACCTCAGTGGCTGGACTGTGGCCAGGTCAGGAAAGATGTGAACAAATCAGAAAGTCCAGAGAAAAGCAACAGAAACGGTGAAAGGTTCAGAAACCCTGCCCCGGGGGGAAAGGTTAAAAACCGGGCATGTTTAGTCCGGAGATGATAAACAGAGGGGGGCCCTGAGAACTGACGGGGGGGAAGGACACACTGCACGCAGAGGCCGAGCTCTGACTCAGGCTTGAGCCAAGCCCACGTTTCATCCACACACGCCAGCCAGACTCAGCTCTGCAAGCCCTCAGGACCGGGGTCCTCACGCCCCTGCTGGGCAGGCGGCTCAGAGCCCTGCTGTGACTAGGGTCCAAGCCCTGTCATTTGGCAGTGTGGACGCAGCTCAAGCGACAGAGCCGTGTCAGGTCTGCATGGTGCAGCCTGGCTGGGAGAGCGGGCTCCAGCAGTGGCGAGCCCCAGTTTGCCATGCAGTTCGGATGCTCAGGCATGGGCTTGGAAAGCCCGAGCTCGCAGCCCCGGCCCCCAGACCCGGGTTTACACTGCAGCGGGGACTCACCCCGCTGCTGCCCCTCCACTGAAGGCTGGACAGGAAGAAAGAGACTGAAACTGCAGCAAGGGGGGCTTAGGTGAGCAATCGGGGGAAACGTTCCAACTCTCAGGGCAGTTACGCTCTGGAGCAGGCATCCTGGGGGGGCTGGGGAATCCCGATCCCTGCAGGCTTGCAGGAGGGTCTAGGATTGGTCCTGCCTCAGTGCAGCAGGCTGGACTAGCCGACCGCGTGGGGTCCCTTCCCGCCCAACACGTCTCCGAGCGTCAGATGGCCTGTAGCAAAGGGGGGAACGGGGACGCCAGCCACTCACTGTCCGACAGCACTTCATACGCCTCCGCGATCTCTTTGAACTTCTGCTCGGCGTGCTCCTTGTTCTCAGGGTTTTTATCCGGGTGCCATTTCAGCGCCGCCTTCCGGTACCTGCGCAGACCCCGAGAGACATTCAGTGACTGGACCAGCCCGAGAGCAACGGACGGGCTCAGCCATCCCATGCCAGGGAGGAACCCCACTGCGCAAGGCTTCCACCAGGGCCCAGCAGAGCCTGGCGTCCAGGGAAAGCAGGGCTGGATGCTTGGGTCTTTCCTGGAGAGCTGCCGTTTGCCCCAGGACACCCCCTTTGCCCTGAACAGCCCCCCATGATCTCACACTGTGCTTCTCTCCCTAGGCTGCCCCCAGAGCAGCCAGCAAGACCGTTCAGGGCCTGCGATTGCAGCGCACGTTCTCTGGTAAGGGCCACCTGCCTGGGCCAGAGACGTCACTTGCTAACACGCCAGGCTGCCCTGATCTGCAGCTGCCAGAGTTTCCCAGAGCAAACGGCTGCTGGATGGAGCCAGTGCCCTGCTTGGCTGGGGGAGAGCAGCATCTGCCCTGGGCCGATTTCCACCCCTGGTAACAGACACAACCCCTGCACGTCCCCGGCCCCAGCTCTCGTATCACGGGGCGAGACCTGTGAGCTGCCCCCGCTTTGTCCAGGTCTCGAGAGCTGCCCAGGGCTGGGTTTGCAGGAGGCGCCAGGGAATTACCCTGCACAGGAGCCCTGCACCTAGTGATTCCTCCACTGCTGGCCCAGTGACCCCACCGCAGCCAGCAGCCGTTTCCCACCACCCGCCAAGTATTTGCTAAGTGCAGGCATCCCGGGGCGGGCCCCTTGTTCAGGTCACCAGGGCTTGTCAGTCTCCTCCAGGGTGGCTGATGGAGGGCAGCGGGTCCGACAGGAAGCAGGCCAGGGGGTAGGTCCCTGGAGGGCACCGTATATGCCCCCTCGCCCCAGACTGGCCTAAGCTGGGGACCCGAGGTGAGCAGGAGGCGCGTGCAGTGGCCCCCAGGAAAGCGGCCATGCCAGTGCAGTGATGGCCGACCCCCCCAGAACTGAGGGTGATGGGGAGGAGCCCAGCAGGGGTGAGACTCACGGGCTAAAGGGCTTGTGGGGCAGAACTGGGGGGGGGTGAGTGGGGCCCCTGCAGGGAGCGTGGAGCACAGTGGACTAGGGCACAAAGGTCCTGCAGCAGGGACTGCACCCTTTCAGGTAGCTGCCCTGGGGAGGGGGTCCTGGGTCTGGGGAACTGCTGCCCCTGTACCACGTTTTGGGGGGTCCGTGCTGGCTCCCTGCTGAGGGATCTGCCGGTGGATACACGTAGCCAAGCCCTGGTGACACTCAGGGAAGGAGTGCGAGAAGGCCGCTGGACTGGGCTGTGGAGGACAGGCCGGGAGACCCCCTTGGCTCTGGGGCCAGATGAAGGGGAAACTGAGGCAGGACTCGCCTACTGTGTTGCAGTGGGCCATTCGCAAGGCAAGGCCAGCCCTGTGACACAGACAACATGGCCTCCATGCAGGGCACACCAGGCCTGACACCACTGGACTCCCCAGAGCCCGTCAGGCCATGGGATGCCCAGGATGGTGTCACCCAGGATTGACAAGGGAAGAGTCTGTCAGCTCCACAGCACCATCTCTAACCCGAGCCCCAAAACGAAGCCTGTGGTGCGTGCCCAGCCTGGGGCTGATCTGTCGCGGTCACCCCTAGATACCAACCCAAGATCCGGGGGCATCGGGGCAGGCACTGGGCAGGTCACTGCGTGAGGCAGGCAGCCTCTGCTACCAGACAAAGAGTCCCAGGAAGGGTCGTCGCCACCGTCGCACAGACGTGGAAGTGAGCCCGAGGGGGAAAGGGACTTAACCAAGATCATGGCAGGTCAGTGGCAGAGCTGGGCCAGAACCCACGTCTCCTGGCCGCCCGTTCCGGGTCCTGCCCACCAGACCACGCTGCCCCTCGAGGGCTTGGCCAGCGTCCCATCTTACGCCTAAGCCTGCGCTGACTCAGACCCCAGGATGGCCATTCTCTGGCAGAGGCAGCAGGGCCACCTGGGGCTGGGGTGGGGGCAGGACTTACGCCTTCTTGATGTCATCCGAGGAGGCGTTTCGGGGCACGCCCAGCACGTCGTAGTACTCCACCATGGTGCCTATCTGTCCGTCTACCCTGCAGGGGCCAGCAGTGCAGCTGGGGGGAAAAGACAACATCAAGCACGTCTGGAGAATGCAGAGAGCCCCCCAAGACCGCGTGGGGTGCTATGGACAGATGCCCTCAGGACGCAGCTGGAGACAATCAGCCAGAAACATCCATCAGTCCCCAGGTCCCGAACAACAGTGACGGAGTCCGTCTGCCCCCGACACAGGGGCCAGCTCCGCAGGTTCCCCTGCCCTCCCCACCCCCCCGGCTCCAGCACGGCACACCCAGCCACATGGCTCCCTAGACCAGAGACCACTGGGGCCCGATTCCTAGCTGCCAGCTCCAGAGGGGGGTGTCCCCCACCCTGTGCACAGGGCCCCCGGGAGCTGTGTGTCCCTGCCTAGCTGCAGGTCTGTCTGTCTCCCAGTCGCCGGGCTCTCCTATCCTGAGCAGCATGTCTGAGCCAGACACGCGCAGCCCCAGGATAGGGTCCCCCGCCACTCACCCTCTCCCCTTTGCAGCCCTGGCCAGCTGGCACTGCTGCCCGTGCCCCAGCCCCAGGCAGAGCAGCAGGAATGCTGTGGGGTTATTTGTAGGCTCCCACGTCTCTGTCACAGCCTGTGCACAGGGACCGTACCAGCTGCAGATTCTTAAAGGGACCCTGTCCCTTGGGAACCTGCAGGGTGGGCATGTGGGACACGAGGTCACATGGCCTCACTCACAGAGTCCCCAGCATCCCCCTTGGACCCTGGTGTCCCCCTCCTTCGCTGGACGCCGTGGGGCAGGGACCACACGCTCTGGGAGCTGCAGGGAGGTGCCTCCTCACCAGATGTTTGTTCTGCCCCTCTCTGAGCCCCTCCATTTGCTCTCTCCACTATGGGGCTCCCCCCACCACTCTGCCCAAAGGGATACACACCAGCAGTCAGGGCCAGCCAAACCCCACCCCCACCGCTGGCTCTTCTGTGAGTGGGGGGCAGGGAGCAGCAAAGGGGAGTAGTCCAGACTGGCTGCTTACCCCACCCCAGCCCCCCATCCCTGGAAGTGCCCAGCTGCCTCCAGCACCCCACCCCCAGGGCGTATCTCCTCCGTGGGCGCAGTGACGACTGGGGTGGGGAACTCTAGGACCAGCCTTCGGGCGCCCCCTCAGCATGTGCCCCCACCTATCGCCTTCCTTGACTGGGCTCCTGCACCGGGGCGGTGACGAGGTGGCTTCCTGCTCCAACCAGGCTTGTTTAGCCTGGCCAAAAGAAGGCTCCGGGGGGATATGCT